>SNQJ01S0092720.1:32417-47519 GCA_010110895.2 Picea sitchensis | reverse complement strand
GCATACCCTATCCTTGGTCTTGCAAGCTGTTCTGAACAGTCTGGTCCTTTGCACTGAGTTTTCCACCTCCTTCTCAGGTGTCAAAAGGACTTTTCGCATCATAAGCGATCTTCCGCCTTCTGCGTCTTCGGCCTCAACATATCGCCTCTGTGCCTTAGTGATGTGAGCTTCTCTAATGTCCTTCTTTTTCTCTGGACACTCGTAAGACTTGTGCCCATTCTTTCCACATGTAAAGCATGTGATTACTCCACCTCGGCCTCTTCCTCTGCCTCTGGTACGAGAAAAAGTATTACCATCAGCATATCCTCCACTGTGCTCCGTATGCTGCCCTCTCTGTTCAACATGTGGTTGTCCTCGCTGTGAGGTTCCACCTTTTTCAACCTTACCCTGAGGTTTCTTCCATTCCTCCTTGGGTTTCTGAGTTCTTTCCTGGGAAACCGGTTTGCCTCTGGGTTGGATTCTGCCTCGCCCTCGTTGACCTTGCTTACAGCTCAATTTCTCCTCGGCTTTCAGAGCCATCTGATAAGCATCCTCCACCGTCCTGATGGTAACCATTCTTAATTCATCCTGAATGTCGTATCTTAGACCATTCAGATATCTGACAACCTTTTCATCATCACTCTCCCGATGACCTGCTCTGATGTTCAGTCGATAGAATTCTTCAATGTATTCTTTCACTGTCATTAGCTTCTGTCTCAGGTTCTGCATCCTCCTGAACAGAGTAATTTGGTAATCTCTTGGGATGAACTTCGCCTTCATCTTCGCGATCATTCGGTCCCAACTTTTGATCTTCTGCTTGCCTTTGCAACGTCCGTCAGCTTGTATCTCGTCCCACCATAATGATGCATGTCCTTTCAAGTGTGTGACAACATGTCTGACCTTCTTGTCCTCTTCGATCTCTTCATAGTCAAAGTAGGTATCAAGAGCTCTAATCCAGTCTAGCAGCTCTTCTGCATCCAAGTTCCCCTCGTAGACTGGAATGTCCATCTTGGCTTTCGCACCCATTCCGGCGATAACTTTTATTAGACGTTCATTTGCTGCATCTTCAGCTGCAACTTCCTCTTCGCATTCAGCTTCAATCTCATCCTCTGAATCACTGAAATCCCCTGCACTAGTTGTGCGTCTCTGAGCTGTCTCCATATATTCGAGTCTTGCTTGGAGATCTCTCATTTCTCTCTCCATTTCTGGATTTCCTACCGGCCTGCCTCTTCTTCGTACCTCCCTATCCTCTGGATCAGGGGACTGTCTTTCTCTTTTGGGCGGCATGGCGAATTCCTTTCTCTGCTACAGAAAGCAAAGAACAACCTTGCTCTAATACCAAACCTGACGTTGTGTATCAGAGTACCCTTTACCTCTTGCCTCTCTTGCCTGAAATATACAGACAAACAATAGGCTCTGATACCAAACCTGACGCAACCGCACCCTTACTAGTACGTCCGCTCCCGAAGGACCTTCTTCCTTCTCGGCCCGAAGAACTCCAAGGTTCTTCTATTTCCCTATCGGGAAATCTTCACCCATAGTTCTCTCCACGCGATCCCCCTTCCTTGACTTATCGGAGGATCAGAACTCGCAGCTTCGCAAGTTCTCTGTTGATCACGGGGTCCTCAAATCCCCAAGACCCGATGTGTCAGTCAACGCTGACTTCCTCTTACCTCTATCAGGACTTCGGCCCTATCGCGACTTCGCTACTCGCGACACCAAACACTCGGTTCTCCAACTCCCAAGTCCCGATGTGCCAAAATTCCGATATGCTCGCTTATTGACTTTTCCACGGTCACGACTCCCGTCGGGACTTCGGAACTCACGAGATCGCGAATCCTAACTCTAATACTTTGGGAATTCTTGCGGCGAGATCCCGATGGCTCGCGTCGCCTGTCTACGTCACCAGCTCCTGTGGCCCACACTATTTATGAAGTCGTCGGGATATCGCTTCTTGCAATATCGTGATTCCCGTGACCAAATCCCCGGCTCTTTTCTCGCGAAACTTCGATAGACGATTCTGTGATCAATCCAACGGCCCTGATGGACTTGGATCAATGACTCTGCTCTTCTGAACTTTTAGCGTCTCCACACTTGCGCTGTAACTTTCTCGCACCTCTGGGAGGTCTAACGATCCACAGATCCTCGCGAAATATCCTCGGAGGATTTCGACCGTCCGTTCTCCCTTATGCAATCCACGAAGTGACGAAGTGTTCTTCTACAAAACTCATACACTTGCTCACAAATCGACGACGCTTCTTGCAAACCTTCCAGGCACGACTTGGTCTATGCCGTCCTTTGACGAACTCGAAGGCCTATCCTTCCTGAGCTTTTCTTACAACTCTCGAGTTTCTTCCGAAAACTTTTGCACGCACTCCTTGCGACAAACCTTCAACAACGTCTAAGTGTTGAAGCTTCGACTCTTCGCACACCTGCAGCAGCAGTCTTAATTCCCTTTGCTCAGAATCACAACTCTGAGTCTTAACTTGGCCTGCGCACTCCTTGCACGGCTCTTCTGCTCAACTGTACTTCTGGGAAATTAGAAAAAAAGTTATCTCTATCTGAAGCCCTCTGTCAATGCACTCCTTGCGGACAAATTTGACTGCACTCCTTGCAGGAATCCTATGACTCAGAATAGAGAAATAATTGAAACTAATTCCTTCTTCCTCTTAGATTTCAATTCAACCATGAAATCACATACACAACATATGAAAGCAAATGTATGACATGAAGCAAACATTCATGAGCATAACCTCAGTACACAGAGAAACAACACAATCCATGACTTTGAATCAAAGATTTCTTCTATTAATTCAAATGACTGTATATGGGTGTTCTTCATATGCTTCTCTGCTTGCTCTCTTCTTCTGAATGCTTTTTCTAGCTCAGGCTAATGTTACAGTGATACAATGAGGGTGTCTATATCCGTTTTCCCTCTTGGACGCTAAAACTATCAAATATAAATTAAATTCCTACTAACTGCATTAAATCTATTAAATGTCGACTATTTACTCAAAGGACGAGAGCTATCCTCTCAAGGTCCATTACAATACACAAGGTGCGCTTCATTAAATCCAAACATTAATGTTTGCGCAACAATATCAAGGTGTTTTCAAAATTTGTGYTGGCGTTGTCCGGCTGTCTTCCGCTCCGYGYTGGCTCGCTTGATGTGYTGGTGATGCTCCTGCATCAATGCACATGGTAATCCAATTAATCAACTTGATTAGAATGACACAAAGTTKCATAAACCTCTTTAAAATCAACATCTAAAGCATATTTTTCAACATAGCTCTCATGCATGGTAGAATTATGCTTAAGAATAACTGAAGCACTAACAATAGACCTAGAAAGCATATCAAGAATTTGTTATAAATGCCTTTCTTATACCTGATAACCAAGTGGAATTGTTGTAGGAAACCCATCCATCTGAAGTGCCTTTTGTTGTTGCAGCTTTGTTTGTGATTGTAAGTATTGAAATGGTTGATGATATGTGTGAACAATAGTTTCTTTTCCCAACAGATAATGTTTCCATTTTTCACACTTTGCACCAATGCATACAAATCCTTATCATATGTAGCATAATTAATCACATCACCATTAAAAGTTTTAGAATGAAAACAAATGGGATTATCATGTTGCAACAAGACTACTCCCATTGCATAGTTACTTTCATCTGTTTGTATCTCAAATGGATGTCTCAAATTAGGAAGTGCAAGAACTGGAGATGAACTAATATTCTCCTTCAATGCATCAAACATTTTTTGTTGCTTGCCTCCCCATTAGAAAACTTGCTTGATGGTTGTCACTGCATGTAATGGAGCTGCAATTGAAGAGAAGTTAACAATAAACTTTCTCCAATATTGGGTTTCTCCCAAAAAGCTTCTTAGCTCTGTTAGATTATTGGGCTTGGGCCAATCCAAAATGACTTTGACCTTTGCAGGATCTATTTTCAATTCTCCTCTTCTAACAATATGTCCAAATTAAACAAGTGAGGTCTTTCCAAACTCACATTCAGACATCTTTAAAAATAAATTTTATTTATTCAAGACATATAAAACTTGCTTTACATGCCTAACATGCTCTTCACGAGATTTGTTAAATATCAAGATGTCATCCAAGTATACAATCACACAATCATCAAGAAAAAGCCTTAAATCATCATTCATAACTCTCATGAATGTAGCAGGAGCATTACAAAGCCCAAATGACATAACCATCCATTCAAACAAACCTCGCTTTGTTTTGAAAGCTGTCTTCCATGTGTCTCCTTCAACAATACTAATCTGATGATATCCACTTATCAAATCCAACTTAGTAAAATACTTAGCATCTTTCAATTGATCAAGCAAATCATCAATTCTAGGAAGATGAAAACAATTCCTTACCGTAATCTTGTTCAAGGCTCTAAAATCTACACACATGCGCCATGTACCATGTACCATATTTATTTGGTACTAAAACAATTGGTGACCCACATGGCGATGTTCTTGGCATGATAACCCCTTTGTCAAGCAACTCTTGGATTTGTTTTTTAATTTCAACATTCTCCATGACTGACATCCTGTACATACCAATGTTTGGAAGAGGAAAATTTTGTTGCAATTGAATCTCATGTTGGATACCCCTTTTAGGAGACAATCATTTTGGTTCTTGAAACATCTCATCATATTGGTTAACAACCTCATATAAATTAGGTTTTAAATTTGCATCACAACCTTGAAAATCTTCTTTTTCAACATTGACTTTGGGTTTGATAATCAAGAGTACAGAGTTCTTACTAGCATTGACTAATCTCTTCATTTTGCCAGCATTTACAAGTGAAAAATTTAACTTCTTTGTATGTTCTCTAACAATGTACTCAACTCCATTTTTAAACAAATTACTTTTGTTCTCATGACGATGAAATATGGCTCTCCTATCATATAATTATGGGCTTCCCAACACCATACCACAAATATCCAATGTAATAACATCAAGCTCTACCTCATCTATAAAGTTTGTAGTGATGGAAAATCCAAGTTTACATCTTCTTGTCACATGCATTTGGCATTGTCACATATCCAACCTAGAGGATATTGTTTAGGATGATGAGTAGTTTCCAAATGCAATTTCTTGACAGTGTCTTCAGATATGAGGTTTTCTTGAGATATAGTATAAAAAAGAGTATCTATATTGGTATGATTTGAAATAACCCTTATGTGGAAAATATTTATTCTTTCTTTTTCATGTTGAGTTTCAATGAGGCTACTTCTTGAAGAACTAGTACTTGCAATAGAGTCTGTACGTTGAAAACCCATGGATGTGATTTTTGCTTCAACTCCCGAATCAGATCCTAAATCATGTTGTGTAGTTGCAACAGTCTTTGGTTTAGTTTTGTTGTTGAAATTTTTGGGTCTCTTTTCATGATGAAGTTTCCAACAATGGTCTTCATATTGGACATCTTTTGAATAGTGTTTACATGTGAGTTTTTCTCCCTCTTTCTTGACTGAAGAATTATTCTTTCCATTTCCTTTGAATTTCCTCTTTCCTTTGTCTCCATTATAAAATAGCTTCTTCATGCCCTCTTGAGGATCATTCCTCCCTATTGCTTCCAAATGAGTTCCCTATACACAAACTTCATCTAGATTTGTAGGGTTAAACATGATAATTGTGTGTCTCAAATAGCTATGCAATCCTCTAATGTATTTGAATAAAGTTTTATGAGAAGATAAATATATACCCAAAACCAAAGCTCTTCTTCTAAATTATTGAGTGTAGCTTTGCACATTTTTCCCTTTAGCTTGTCCATTATAGCTTTCTGCATGTATGCTAATGGATAAAATTTCCTTTTAATCGAAACAATAAAATCATTCCAAGAGGATAAAACTTTAACATGTTTCTTCATGTCCTCTTGAGTTTTGGCTTCCAACCAAATGAGTGTTGCACTTTCCAATCTAACATAATCAATCTAAATCTTAGTTTCATCATCTTGGATTCTTTGTATCCTACAATACACTTCAATTTGATGAATCCAATTATCCAATTTCTCAACATTTACCTCTCCATTGTACATAGGAAATTCAAACTTAATATCAAGCTTAAGCAAAGGAGTTTGTGGAGGAATTTTACCATGTTCTTTTGGATAATTTTGAGGTGGTTGTGAAATGGTAAAAGAGGTGGAAGATGGAGGTGAATGAGGTGGAGTATCAACATTCCCTCCATTTCCTTTTGGAGTTTTATCACCACTATCTTCATTACCTCTTGGAGTATTTGAGCTTTCACCTTGCAACCTTGCATTCCTTTCTTCAAATAAAACTTTCACCATTTCTGTCATATCATAAAAATATTTTCTGAAAGTTTCATCTTCTGAAGTAAGGATTTCATGAGTCTCCTCATAAGCCATACTTGGTGAATTCCTCCTTGAAGCTTGAGGTGAATGTATATTTCTCCTTCTTGAAAGTTGAGAACTTGGCTCTACAAGTTGACCTTCTCCTCTTGTGAGCTTCAACCTTGTAAGCATAAGAAAACAAAACACTTGCAAACAATCAAAAATTCAAAAAACCTTTTCTTTGATACCAACTTGATATGAAAATGAAAAAGGTTTGTGTGTACAAATTTTGCAAGGGAAATATTTATGTGACTTAGGAAATTGGATCAAGTTGCAAGCAAATAAAATTAATGAGTTGTTTTACTTAACATGAGCAACATTAACAGACATAAACAACCATCAAAAGTAAGCACATAACACAACAAAATGATAAAGGAGTTCACCCCTCTCTTGGGCTACATCTCATGGTCCAACTTCTAATGGATCATTTTCATTATATGATCAAAGTGTCAAAATAATTGCTTTACAATACTCAGAATGCAAAATGGATGGCTTCAATGGCTCTAGAATTTCCAAAACCCCTAGCTAGGCTCTTCTTGCACTTGGTTTGGCCAAAATACTGAGAAAAATACACTTCTTGGAAGTTTATCCCAATAACTTGGTGTACCTGCTCGCCAAAGCACACCTCTTTCCAATTGAACCTAGCTATGTGAATTTTCCATGCCAAAACCCAGCACCACGTGTAGTTCCACAAAATTGGGCAAAATGTCACACCGTTAGTGGGATAGACGCCTTAACCGTTGGAGGTTGTAGTCGCGTGGCCCGCCATGTGGCTGAGCACCGACCTATATTTTTGCACCCATCGGTCTATTCATTGAAAACCCCACGCATATGGTATGTGGAAAGGTTTCAGTGTAGTGTGACTAGGGTTGGGGCTAAGCCTCGACCCTTTCTTCACCCTAATGAACCATATTTCAAACTTAAATACAAATTTTACCATATAGAGGTTAAGTACTACCATTAGGTGGGCTAGTATCCCGACCTTTGGAAAGTATTTCCCTTGCCATAGGTCCCGGGTTCAACCCCCACACACTCCAAAAAACTTTTAACACATCAACCAATTACAGGGTGCCATGTGGCGGCCCTAGTCTTAGCCACATGGCACCCTTCCCTTCGTCCACGAGCATGCCACGTGTTGACCAAGGATTGGTCCACACCAACCACTTGCAAGGTTAGCACCTGCCCAGTCACACTTGCCATGTCAGAACCTGCCCAGTTAGCTTGCCACATCAACCTATGGTCGTACGGTCAACTGACACGTGGACTATACGGACTACACAATCAACATTTTTTTTGCCTGTTTGGGAAAGTGGACAGAACACGATATCTCAGCCATAAGGACTCTGTTTGAGCCCATTCAAGTTGCATTGCGATCGTGATGATGAGATCTACGCAATGAATCCATTTTCTAGGAATTTCGAGCACTTTTATTTTTGATCATTTTTTGATCCCCTAGATCACCAAGGGTTTGGTTTGAATATTTGTAACCTACTCATATGTGGAAATATACTGAAGCTTCACTGCTCCCTTTTGGATCCTATCTTGGATGAAGTGGTATCTAATGTCAATATTCTTGGACCTGTCATGGAATACTGGATTCTCCGAGAGTTTGATACAACTCTAATTATCGCACTATATCACCGTAGTCTTCGAATCATGATCAAATAAACTTGTAAGCAATTTGTGAATCAAAATAGATTCACAACTAGCCATACTCACTACTATATACTTCACGTCTGCTGAATTGAGTGCTACATAAGTTTGCTTCTCGTTGAACCATGTAATCAATGTTAATTCCAAGATGAAGAAACACCATGAGGTTCTCTTTCTTTCTACTAAACTGCCTACCAAATATGAGTCTGAGTATCCATGCAACTCCACTACATACTCTCCAAGATACCTCAATCCATACTCCATTGTACCTCTCAAGTAACTAAGCACATGCTTCACTGCGATCTAATGCACCTACCTCGGTTCCACCATGAATTGACTCAAGGTGTTCACATCAACACATATATTTGGCCTAGTATTGACCAAATACATCAAGGACCCTATCAAATGCCTGTATATCTTGGGATCCATGAACTACAAATATGAAGTGACAACCTTCTTCATATTGGTAATCATAGGTGTGGCCATCAATATATAGTCCTCCATATTGAATCTACTCAATATATCTACTGCGTACTTCCCTTGTCCAAGGAATATGTCTCCCGATACCTGCCATACATCTAACCCCAAGAAAGAATGCATCAAGCCAATTTCCTTCATCTCAAACTCTGTAGCCAAATCTACGTTTCACCTTGTAATAATCTCCTCTGCACTTGTGAGAAATAAATCATCTATGTACAAAACCAATATGAATGTATCCACCCCAAAAAGTATGAAATACAAGTTAAGATCCACCTCACTCTTAGTAAATCCCATGTTTTTCAAGTATCCATCAATCCTAGATTACCATGCCCTGGGTGCTTGTTTGAGTCCATACAAGGATTTCTTAAGCCTACACACATGAGAATCCTTCCCATGTACCTCAAATCCATGAGGTTTCTCTATGTATACTTCCTCCTCAATGATGTCATTGATGAAAGCTACTTTCACGTCCATTTGATGTATCCTCCACCTCATAACTGAAGCAATATAAATAACAACTCAAATAGAAGCATACCTAGTGACTGGAGAAAATGTCTCCTCGTAGTCCACTCCCTCTTTTTGGGAGAACCCTCTCACAACAAACCTTGCTTTGAACTTCTCGATGCTACCATATGCAACATGCTTGATCTTGTAGAGCCACCTGGAACTCACAACTGATTTCCCCTCCAGTATCAAAATATGTCTCAACAATCATTACCCTTAATAGAGGTGTACTCCTCTACCATGGAACCCCACCATACCTGCTGATCTATTGCTTCCTCAAAACTAGAAGGGTCAACATCAATTATGCTACTCATAAGAACCATATAGTTTGGAAACTTTGTCAAAGGCTTGTTCTCTCCGAACACACTCCTAGGAGCCTCACCAACATCCCTCAATGTCTATAATATCCACTTGGGTCTCCTAGAATGAATGGAAGGGGATAAATCCTCCTCCCCACTTGAAGTCTGAACTGCTAACTATTGCTTATCCTTTGGAGCTTGTTTCTCCTCGTCCTCTATCACTGCTAATGACTCCTGAGATATCCTATATGCCAAGTTCTCCCTTAACTTAATATATATTCTCACAACTATCTTTCTCTACGGTGGAATGAATATCCTATAAGCCTTGGAGGTCTCATTGTACCCCAAAAATATACCCTTCTATTTTGAAGGCTTCAACTTTGTCCTCTTCTCCATAGGAACATGGATGTAGAGTGGAAAACCAAATATCCTCAAATGTCCTATATATGGCTTCAAACCTGATAATTCCTCCTCCAAAGTCTTGTCCCCCAATATCCCATGAGGACTCCTGTTCTGCACATATACTGCCATGTTACATGCCTCTTCCCAAAGAAACATAGGAAAATCCTGGTAATGTATCATAGCCTTAGGAGAACCAATGATGGACTGATTCTTTTTCTCAAAAAAACCATTCTGCTGAGGGTTGTGTGAGACTGTTAACTCCCTCTTGATCCCCACCTACTTGCAGAAAACATTGAATTCATTGGAGGTGTACTCTCCCCCATTATCTGACCTTAAGACCTTGATATTATTCCTTGTCCAGTTCTCCACTTGAGTAAACTCCTGAAACTAACTGAAGGCTTCATCCTTGGTATTTATAAAGAAGATACAGGTTTTCCTTGAAAATTCATCAATAAATTTCACATAGTATGACGATCCCTGTACTGATGATACTGAAATCGATCCACTCACATATGAATGGATAAGATCCAAGATCCCCTTGGACCTACTATCACTGCTTGTAAAAGTAGCCTTGGCATTCTTGCCAAGTGCACACCCTCTGCACACTCCTTGGTGCTCAATACTGAAATACGAAACACCTGTAACAATCCCCCTCATAATTTATAATGATATGTAGTGTAGGTGTCCCAACCTCCTATGCCATAGCTCACATAGCCTGCCATCGTCATGTACCAAAGCCTGGAAATATTTCCCTACAACCTATATAAAATCCCCTCTCTAACCCCAATGATTCAGATTATTTTTTAGAATGAAATGAAGGCATATGTATAACAATGAAATATATAGATATATTGTGAGATACACAGAAATATTGCAATAAACACAAAGATACAATAATGCACAAGTTTATTAATGAGAGAATGTACATAAACTATAAAATTACCGAGTGAATGACTTGCTAGAATGGTGGAAACTTATCTATGAGAAGAGATGTGATGGCTACACTCATTCAAAAGAAGATGATCGTTCCAATGAGGCTTCAAAGACCCTTTTAACATAAATAAAATCCAAAACCCTAACCCCGGAAGATGAAAATTCAACAAGTTTGTGGACCCCGTTTTGGGTAGTTTGGTGTATCAAATTCCCCCGGGCATAACTTTGGCATACAATCTTCGTTTGGGGCGCATGATAGCTCGTTGGAAAGGTATTGGAAATGCAATTAATTTCACAGGATCAATCATGCTTTCGTTGATCATTGAGGTGCCTGATCTTGAAAAACGTCGTTTAGGCACTTAAAATGGCCCTGGAAGTTTAGGACCCGAAAAACTGCTAAAAATAGTAAATTGCCAAAGAATTGTTTTGAGCCAGTTGGAATAGGTGGGTGGCTACCGATATCCACCTGGATCACCCAATGACCAATTCTATGATTGGGATAGATTTCTCTAGACCTATGAGTAATTTCCCTCTTTGAAAAGTAACGAAAAAACCCATGTCCTCCATAACTGATATTGAGAGAAAATTATTCTTCAAACCTGGTATGCAAAGCACATCATGGGAATCCAACGAACTTCTTGACTCAATTTGGAATGTAACTATTCCCTCTCTCTTCACTGCATACTTGGCATCATCACCAATCTACACATGAACATTTGAGTCCCTCTTTGTCAGCATGCTAAATAACTCTCGTGATTCTGTCATATGACAAGATGCACCACTTTCCAAGAACCATGCACTCTTGGTAGCCGTGCTGGTCAAAAAGCAAGAAAATAGTGAGAAATCCTTCTCAAAATTTGTTGCAAACTCGTCTAGATGCATCTCTGCCGAAGTTGTTGTCTGCATCTTTCCTTTACCCTTCTTCTTCTATAGACATTGAGATGCATAATATGTATTCTTATGACATGAGAAGCACTTGCTTTTACTCAAGTTATTCTTCTTCCTTGGCTGTGATGATCCTCCATCAATGAAACCATTCTTTCTAGAAATATTTCCTTTGTTGTTCTTTGTCTTAATAACAAGATCCAATTAGTTCTCATCACTACTTCCCTGCTCGCTTCTCTTAGACTCCTCATGAGTATCTTCCTGGATGCAATCATCCCAAAGTCTCTGCCAATATGGGATATGTTCCTAAGTGAAAACTCCCTTGACAAATGGTTCCCAAGACTTGGGAAGACCATTCAATGCCACATTCATGAGCTCTGCATCCTCCATTTTATCCCCTATGGATGCAAGTTGATCATGCACCTGTGTGATCCTCATGATATAGCTGGTAACATTTTCAGATCTAGACATCTACACCAATCCAAGTTTATTCCTCAAAAGCATCTTCCTATTCATGTTAGTTCTCGGAATAACCCTACGAAGGCATCAAACATATATTTGGTCATCTTCTTCTCGGATATGTGAGGAATTAGATGATCCTTCAATGAATCCAATATGATCCTCTCTATTTTGATCTCATTCTTCTCATGAACTGCCAAAGCCGTCGTATTTGTCGGTGGAACAATTGATTTTTCCACTAACTCCCAAAGGTCATACTCCTTTCAAGAAAAAGTCACTCTTTCTTTCCAAGATAGGAATTTGAATGCTCCATCCAATCTATCTTCAACTCTTAAAGGTGTTGATGCCATCCCTTTAGACCCAATAAATTTCCCTGGAAATAACCTACTGTTGAAACTCCCCTTGTACTGACCTGTACGAACCTATATGTGCCTGTCACCACTGAACCCCGCGTATGTACATGAATTTCTTGAATATAACCCACGTATGTACATTCCCATGCTTACTGCAACCTACATATATGCGTTTTTCTCCAAAGAAACCCGCGTATGTATGTTCTTGTTCCTTTCGCAACCTACGTACAACTTCGTAAAACTACAAAACCCCAGTTTTTCCTCAGTACGACTATTTCCCTGAAATCCATCCTTCAATTTCTTCCTTCTGGTTATGGATTTGCTAAGATCTCCTACAGATCTTATAGATATTCTATCAACTGCTATGGATCTAATATCTCTCTTCCTCTCAGAGCATGAACTCTAATACCAAGTTTAAATCCTTACTCCAACGCTCAAGGGATTTCTCCTTAATATACAATGTTTTGGATGTGGCTTGACACTGTAAGAATTTGCAATCTCTAGTATTATGGTTTTGAGTTTTATGATAGGGGCACCATTGTGAAGGATGAGAAAAGTAGTGTTACTACCATGGATATTATAAGGATGTACTAGAGGGGGTATGTAAAGGGCACGAGGAGTTGCGGGAGGGAAGGCATTAGCACTAAGGTTAGGGTTATATTTAGGGTTAAGGTTATGAAAGGGAATGAAACAAGGGAACTTATATACTTTGTTTTCTACAATGAAGGCATGGGGAAAATCTTGATCTAATGTGGTTCTCTCAAAGAATTCTACTTCATAACAAAAAATACTTAGCAAACCATAATTAATTTTAAGCATAAATATATTTTAAGAATCTTGGATTGGAGTTGGAGTTGAAGCTTGGTGAAAACCTCTATATACTGATGTCTACTTTGTCCCATAGCTTAGCATAGCTGCAACCACCTGCACATTAAGTTTGAAAAATAACCTGAAGATAAAAATGTCTTCTCAAGGCTAGGCACAATGTGTCCCATGTGGGGATGCATGCTGATGTGTCATTGGTGGATTGGTCCTCATTAATTTCAATTAAATATCTAAAGTAGCATGTGGTTTCCACCAGGCTTGGGAAAGTAATACTAAGTGGTTTATTGCAAACAATAAGAATTGATTGACAATCATATCCTACTAGGTTTGAAAATACATTGTTATGCTATGGATCCAATAATCCAAAATGTCTCCATGCATTTTTCCACCATATTTGGGAAACAATATTTTAGTATCTAGTTGGAAGGTAGGAGTGGAAATCCTAGGTTGATGAAGCGATGCTTTTATAAGGGAATTGGATAATTAATGAACTATAATAGAGAGCCTAGAGTCTTCCTCATATGAAAATTTGTCCCTATGGGGAGGCATGATGAAAGAAAAAATGTCGAGATAGGAATGTACTATTGTGAAGTTCTAAAAAGTAAATCCTAGGATAAGGAGATGGACAGGGTAAAAAAAGAAGAACCTTGAATTCAATGTAGAGTTGGATGGGCATTGAGCATAGTGGACTGGATCTATGAATTTGTGTGCTGAATATAAGTTTGTTGGGTGGATATAATGGCCAAGAGAACTATTTGTATGGAATAATGATTGGGGTGGAGGATAGACCTCAAGGAACATAAAACTTTAACATCCATGGGCAGGCATGGAGCCAAGAAGACTAGAAATGTTGAATATGGCATGTGAGGTGGGAGGGTGGCCTTTGAAAAACCCAATGTTGAGTGAAATGAGAAAGCCTATACCGATTTATCTGATATCAACTGACAAGGAACATATTTGGTCTAGCACTAATAACTGTGAAGCAACATAAAATAAGAAGAAAAAAAATAGGTGAGAACATATTTCTCATCGCATTCATTTGGCCAAAGGCCTTCTTATAGTTTTAAAATTGGTCCATAACCAACTGCTTAACTAATTTCATGTAATCTAGGACTGAAATAAATACTAAACTAGATGCACACAACTTGAAGGATAAAAGAAATTCTAAATAATGGAAATGTGCGTAACTCAAGTGATGGAAGTATGCATCTAACTATCCATGAATGCAGTTCGAAATATGGGAATGCACCCTCAAGGGAGGGGCAGTTGGTGAGGCACCATTTCCTATTAGAATTCTTCTTCCATCTAAATATGGAATGAATAAGATAAATTGACTTTGTCTTGGTATTGGTATCTCCTCAATGGGTTTTACCTAATTTGGACAAGGTAGTTTGGAATCCCCTTCTACCCTGTAGTTTGTAATCACAACGGGTGAATCATGTGATAGATTGGGGATTTGATTCCTCAATCCATTCTCTCTTGAACCTTTTTCCAGCTAGGTAGAGGGTATACAAAAATATTTTAGTGCTCACTATCATGAAGGGGTTTTCCAAGGATTTGTTCCCTAAGTTGTGTTTGTAAGTAGGTTTTCTTCTACTAGCAACAAGCCTTAAATCTAATGAGTTTTATGTAGTTTTTCATGCACTCAAACAATTTTTTTTATTAGAAAAATGGGGTGGCATGTGGTTAAAAATAAGAAAGGTAAAGAGAGTAGGACTGAGGATTATTTTTTATAGAGATAGAAATGAACATGTACATTACTTATGTAATTTTAATCTTGTAAGTGCATTGTTCATCTTAAAAATGTAATTTCAATTCAATTTTTGAACATAAATGGTGATTTTTTATTTGAAAAAAAGAGTACTAAACTATTAATACATCCAACCACCCATGAAGACACTAAGTTCAATAGTACCCACAACATTGAATCCCTATGCACCACCTCCTTTAGACATACCATCTT
>SNQJ01S0092718.1:6509-18910 GCA_010110895.2 Picea sitchensis | reverse complement strand
AGTTTCAAGGTATTGATGAAGATTTCCAAGGAACCAATGAAAATTATGGAGAAATTCCCTCAATTGGAATTTTTAAAAGCAGTGAAGATGATTATGACAATGGTGGACAATTTTTCTCGAGTGGGGAATTTAAAGACAATAATGTTGGTGATGATGAATTTCCTCCAAGTGAGGATTTTTAAGGTACTGATGAATATTTTCCTCCAAGTGAGGATTTCCAAGGCACGAATGAGGATGATGAGGAATTCCTCCCAAGTGGGCATTTTAAAGGTAATGATGAAGATTATGACAATGCTACATAGTATTTCTCGAATAAGGGATTTAAAAGAAGAAATGTTGGTGATGATGATTTGCTTCTAAGTGAGGATTTTCAAGGTACCGATGAGGATAATGAAGATTTTCCTCCAAGTGAGGATTTTCAAGGAAGTAATGAGGATGATGAAGAATATATCTCAAGTGGTGATTTTCAAAGTAGTGAAGATGATTATGCCATTGGTGGACCCTCTTTCCTAAGTGATAAATTAAAAAGCAACAATGTTGATGTTGATTTTCTTCCAAGTGAGGATTTTCAAGATACTGATGAATATTTTCAATTCACTAAGCAGGATGGTGAAAATTTTCACTCAAGTGGGGATTTTGAAAGAAATGAAGATGATTATGTCAATAGTGGACACAATGTTGATGATGATTTTCCTCCAAATTAGTATGTTGATGATGATGTTCTCAATCATTCAGCTGCAACAAATCAAGGTGATCGTCATTCTCTAGTTCAGTCTCCTAACAACGTTTTTCTTGATACTCCTTGTGGTGATAAGGAAAATCCTTCTAATGAGGATGATGAAATAGTGGAGACATTGCAAAGAAACATTTTCTCTATGACCAGGATTAGACCTTTTTATATCAAATCAAATCATTCTAGTTATACAAGGACTATGAAATAATTTCTCACTAAATCAATTTCCATAAGTGAATTGATTTCAAGTGAATGTTGTCAAAATAATTGTTTGAAAAACATGGACTATATGTATGCCTTGAATAAAAGGAAGAGATATTTGTCAATGAATAAGAGCATGGAAAATTCATATTTCATGGGGTGCATGATATCCACCAATACAGGATATGATTATCGCATTGGGAATATTTTGCTTTGCAGAAAGGATTTCAAACAAATTCACTCAATTGGTAATCTTTGTCTATCAAGAATCCAGACAAGGTTGGAAAAAGATCGTTCATTTTATTCAAAGGTAAATCATGGATGAGAGAGTGGGCCATTTACAAGAACTACATTGTCATGGATGTGTGATTTCTTTTCCAAACCTGGAGAGTGTATGCCAGATAAAGACACAATACATATTCCAGATAATTTCTCAAGGAGGTAAATCTACAACTTGTACAAAGGATATGATAAAGGTGTTGAAGGAAATGGTAATTTTATTACATATTCATATTTTGCAAGAATATGGAAGAAACAATTCAACAATGGTTGTATTCCTAAGAAATCAAGGATGGGGATTTGTAGTATATGTGTTACTCTTAAATCAAGAAGAAATAAATCTGAAGGGTCAGAAAGATGTATGTATTTACTATTTTGTTTTTTTAAATTGAATAGTTATCAACTATGAAAAAATATTATCAATATTTTCATTTTATGTCATGTACATATTCCATAGTCAAAGCACTTCAAGAACATCAGAATCAACAATCAAGTGAAAGACAAGAGTTGTACAAACATTAGAAGAAGTGTTATGATTCTCCAAACAAATATTTGGGTATGATAATTGATGGCATGGACTACAAGAAAACACTTCTACCACATTTTGTCCATACACCCAAAAATTTACATGAAGAAAATTTCATTCAGTTTCACTTGGTTGGTTGTATGGCTTTCAATGGGGTTTACTTAATAGATCCAAATATTCATAATGGTTAAAATATGACCATCACCATAATTCCTCATGTTCTCACTCACTGGTCTGGAAATATTACTCAAGTTATCTATCTACAGTTGGACAACACTAGTCATGAAAATAAAAATCAAATTGTGTTTGGATATCCAAGCATGCTTGTTGAAATGGGAATATTTCAAAAGGTGAAAGTTGGTTTCCTTCTTTTTGGACACACTCATGATCATATTGATAAAATGTTCAATTGTTTTTCAGTAACATTGAAGAGGAAAAATGTTGGAAGTCTACCATCATTGATTGATTGTATTAAGAAAGCATACATTTCAGAACCTATTTTTCATATATTAGAAGAAACTGTTGACATGTAAAGTTTTATTCAAGGATCGCATCGTGAAGAAAAATGTATTGAGCAACTTAATGACATTAGCTTCCAACATCAATTTTTTTTCAAAACAATTGGTGGGAAAACACTTATATGGGGAAAGTAGTATTCAACTACTACATAATGGGGGCCTTCATCAGGTTTATCATTTTTGAATTTCATTCCAGAGCATCCAATATTTGTATCAAAGTTATTATTTTTACAATTAGTTGCTGAAATCCATAATGTATAGAGGCGTATTAGAGATGTAGATTATTCTGAATGCCCAGAAGAAATAAAAATTCCATTAAAGATACATATGAGTACTTTGATGTTGTTGATTCTATTTGGTGGGAGTCTTTTTTCAATAGTCAAAGTGACATAATTTCAAGCTCAAAAAATGAATATACAATGTTGAAGACTCCATTTCATTGCCCAAAAAATATGACAAATGAATATGAAGAAACAAACATTGTTGAAGTTCAACAAGAATCTCAAGGTGCTATTGAGTTTACACAAGAAGAGGAAAGAGAAATGTATATTGGTTCGTGAAGGTCACGTGCATAATGTGAAGCCATGGAAGACCTTTATAGGGGTTCAATACAAGATATTAAGGAGGGTAGCATGATTTCAGTTTTAGCGACTAAATATCCACATGGTTATCCATTCTGGATTGGAAAGGTTATAAAGATTGAGAAAGAAAATGATGATATTATTGCAATTTAAGTGAATTGGTATGCAACAAGTACACACCCATTCAATGCTGTGTACAAGATAAATATGGTGGTTGAGAAACATGTCAATAGAAAGAGAAAAAGAAAGGGTCAAAATACAACTCGTCGTCGCACGGACCTCTTAGAATTAGATGATGTTGACATACTTGTTTATGACTTCAATTTGACAAAGAGAGGAGCTCTTCGCTCCAATACAAAACATATTATAAATAGGTTTCTACCAAAAGAAATAAATGCAAGATGGGATTCTGCTGAACCTAGCGGTAGATCTAAGAGGAATTTGACATCTAAAATGTTGGGCCTGCATGTAGACTCATATGGTGAATTCATAAAAAATAAAGAAGAGGATGGTTCATCTACATATTCATCCAATCATTCATCTAAAGACAATGTAGACTCTAATGGTATTTCAGAAACCATGAGTCCATCTAAATAAGTGTATGAAAAATTTTATTCATTTTTTATCCATATAATGTTTGCATGGTAACTAGACATGAGCATTGAACTTACATATGATCTTACATGAAGTTATGAATATTTTGTTATGTTTTATGAATGATATGTTTTTGATTATGGATAGTATAATAAAATCTCTTAGCTCATATGTTTTGAATATGGACAATATAATGATACTTTTAAGAAACAATTTATGTTTCATTCAATATAACTTGTATTTACTTTTTTTTATTACAAGTAAAAAATTATTAAAAAGTGATGTTGAATTTTTAAAGTATATTGTGATATTTTCATGACATTATGTATTACCTTGTTCTTTGAGTGATAATAAGATTTAAAAAGTAAACATTTAAGGGTTGATTTTATGATTTTGTTTACAGTAATGATGAATTTTTTTACCACTTTGTAAAAATGTGTCATTTTCATACCCCAATTTTAGAATGGATGATACTGATAGCAATACTTTTCAATTTGATGGTTGATTTTGAGGTTTTGGTTTTAATGGTACCAAGTTCTAAAAATAGGATTTCAAATTATCTCAAATTTTAACGTTTTGAAAAGAAAAAAGAATCAAAAACATTTTTTTTAGGTGTTGATTTTAAGGTTTTTCTGAGATATTGTCTAAGTTTTGAAGGCCATGTTTGAAAAATGTTGTAAGTTTGACACCGTTTTAAAAAATGGTGTTACCAGTAGCACCACTTTTTGATTTGGGGGTTGATTTTGATGTTTTTAATGCAAAAATATGGGTTTTTGGGGCCAAAGTTCTCGTTTTGAGGTCAGAGTTCTCATTAATTCAATAACTACGTTGATGTATTATTGTGTATGGTTGTATATTATTGGGTAGGGTTAATGGATGTGGCCATCAAATTGGGTAGTAGTGGTGATACCTTGTGGATATGGATAACGTTCTGTAGCTCTGGAAGGGTAGGGTACAAGTTAGTGGAGTGAACTATGCATCACAAAGGGAACATGTAGGTTGAAATCAAGGGGTTTATTGATTGCTACCCCCAAATTTATTTTTCTTGACCTCGGTGTTGGTATCCTTTCCCCAAAATGTGTTACCAGGTTAAGGAAATGGTGGTTAAACCAGGGTCTGCATGGGTAGTGTATTTGTTTGAGGGAAAAGTGATGGTAGTGGTACCATATATGGTGGGTAAAGATACCAAATATGGATAAATATCACCATTTTGGGAAGGGTAAGGGTAGTCTTTACCTGATATGTCATCACTCCTGATGGTGTGTAGAAGAATGGTATTTGGGTTAGATATTGAAGTAGAGTTTGACATTGCAATTATTGGTGATCGAGGAGGAGTATACTTACATATGGATATCTTGGGGATATACTAACTTTTAAGTGCCAAAGTATATCTAAAAATGTCTCATAAGATAAACCCTTAATATCAACAAGAATAAACCAAACCATTCACCAAATATTCAACACAAGAATGTATACAAGACCCTTGAGGTAGGATAACACCATATATTATTCCTTATGGAAGGAATGCACTCCCTAGAAATACTTTCTTTCTACAATAATAATATTATTCACTATGATTCAATACATTTCTTACACTTATTTATATAGAATTATTTCTCTCTCTCTCTCTCCTAGGAACATTCTAGAGAAGGAATATTCTAGAAGGTGGAACCTTCTAGAAAACCTTCCCACCTTTATTGTGTTCATACTATTACATGTACATGGTAATATATCTATGATTAATCCCATTGGGTACCTCCCTAGGTACCCCATATTATTTCCATAGGTATACTACATTCGATCCCCCTTCACATGTTTCATCCTCGAAACATGAGATGAAACCATACAATATGATCAACTAAGCAATGTATCCAATTGGTACTAAGTGCAAGAATATACCCATCCTAATGGAAGATGAACATGATGTCCAACTATTTCCATATCACCTTGATCTTATTCCTTATCATTCCTTTGGTGTTATGGGTTTTTCTTTTTCTTTTTGGAACATCAAGAATACATGTTTAATCACACATATCCTGGATTTAGTCGGTCGATAGGTCAACCTACATCTAGATACATTCGGTCAAGTGATCAATCTACACACCACACTAGTTGGTTGAGTAGTCGACATACCTGTCAGTCGGACAATCGATCGGTAGTTGAAGATAGTCGGGTGGTGGATCGACCAACCCAAAAACTGACTATGAATTGCACATATAGGCAGTCGATTCGAGCATCCTTATCGAGATGACTTGTCAACATAGATTTGAAAGAGTCAACTCTCATAGTCGATGCTTACATGTGGACAAGATCTTCCGAATTCTATGGAAATCGGTTAGATATTGAGACTATAAATAGAATACCCCTTGGTTCATTATCATTATATATATTGTGCAATAGATCATGTGGATCAATACGTGCAACATGAACTGTGATTCTTTGATCATAGTGCACTCTTATTAAGTGTTTTAATGGTGTCTTTAGATATTTTTATGATCCAAGGGGGGAATATATAGGGATAAATATATATGATATGACCCAAATATTCCACTTATTGAACCCTAAAGGCACACTTGGAAGGATTTGCATAAATTTTTTTCTCTTCCAATAGTTGTAATACTCTATCAACATGTTGTACATTCTCTTCCCAAGATTTGTTGTAGATTAGTATGCCATAAAAAGAAAATAACACAAATTTTCTAAGGAAGGGCTTGAAAATAAAATTTGTCAAGATTTGAAATGTTGAAGGTGAATTACTCAGTCCAAATGGAATAACCAAAAATTCATAATGACCTTCATGAGTTCTAAAATTTGAATTAGTCATATATTCCTACCTCATTCTGATTTGATGATATCCCAAACGAAGATCCAACTTAGTAAGGAATTTCGCTCCATGTAATTCATCAATGATAGGGATAGGACAATTATATTTGATGGTCATTTTGTTGAGATCTCTATAATCTGTACACATACTTCATGAACCATCCTTTTTTGTAACCAACACCACTGGTGAAGAGAAATAACTTTGGCTATGTTGAATAATGCCAGCCTCTAACATTTCATGGATCATGTACTCAATCTCACTCTTCTGTGCACATGTATACTTGTAAGGCCTAATGTTAGGTGGTGCACTTCCTGGTTGCAAATGAATAGCATGGTCATGATCTTAGATAGGTGGAATACCCTTAGGAATTTCACCAAATAACTTGGAATGATTATTGATAATTATTTGGAGATGTGATGGAGCAGGGGTTATAAATGCTTGAACATCAAGTGAGCACAAGTGTGCAATTATACCCTAGTGTCCATTTTTGACTAATTTTTCCAGGCTATTAGAGCATATCACTTTATAGGGATTCCCTTGGATACCTCTAAGCTGAATTTAGCTGTCATTTGAGGAAAATATCATGAAAATATTTTAAAAATCAATGGTCACTATTCCCATTTATTACAACCATTGGGCCCCTAATACAACATCAACACCCCCCATATGGATGGAAATAATGGGGCTATCCAGAAAATACTCCCCCAGGTTGAGCATAATACTATGTAATTTCCTTGAACAATTTATGGTACCTCAATTTGGAATCATTACTTGAAACTCTGGTGCAGGATATACAAAGAAATTTATATATTTTTCTAATTTGTAATTGATGAAATTATGGGTGCTACCAGAATCAATCAATACTGTTACCTTTTTATTTTTTAAGTATCCCTGTATATTGAGGGTTTGTGGAGTAACAATGTCAGCCAATGCATGAAAATATATTGTTGGACTAGTCTCTTATAGATTTGGGCCTTGTGACGGTTTCAATTCTTGATTTTATTCTGCTCCACAATCTATGTAGAATAATTTCTTCTCACTACATTTATGCCCCTTACTATACATGTTGACACAATTGAAACATAGTCCTTTTGATCTTGTTTCATTCATTTGTTGAGGTGTTAACCTTGTCAGTTTATGTACATTATCTCTAAGATAGATAAGTTACACAATAACTCCTTAAATAATAGGGGATCCCCCTCCAAATAATCAAATACCTTTCATACTTCACAATTTTCATCTCATTATAATGAATACATGATCTCTTATATATAACTATTCACACTTGAACATGAGGCCCCATTTCTACTAGGCCGAATCCATTACATATATATTTACACATTACATGTACATTTAGTCCCATATATACCCCCCCTTGGGATCATATCATATAAATTTATCCATCTATATTCCCCCCTTGGGTCATAACAGACACCAACCTTTGTCTTCAATTTTTTTGTTCCTATTCGATTATTTATAGTAATATTTTCTCTATTTCATGTCATGTTCCACTCTATTCCCCGACATGGTATCAGATTTGATGGTTTAAAACATTGATCTATTATTTGTAAACCTTTTTGAAGTAATATTTTGACCGAGTCTATGATATCCATGTCATGAGGTTGCAAAAGTATTTTTTGGATTATTGAGGGGGGGGTGATTCAATAATGAGAAATTATATTCCTTTTAACCATAGTTTATTCTTCAAAAATATTTAACATTTTATCATTAACATTCAATAGATCATCCGAAGAATAAACATAAACAACATCACATCACAATAGATACAAAATACACCAGTATTTAATTGGAAATCCAAATGGGAGAAAACCACATAATTATTTTCTTATATATTTATCAAAATAAAACATTCATTGGAAGAACCAACTTCTGATTCTCTAGCTACAACTGGAAGGAGGATCCAACCCCCTATTCTTAGGCTCCAACTTGAAGGAAGCTACAACTCCTTAATTCTATAGCTCCAACCAGAAGGAGGATACAACCCCCTAGGTTATCTAGCTACAATCGGAAGGTGGCTACAATCAACTTTCCTTTCCTCGTCCAACCACCCAGAAATATAAATGTAGAACAACTTTCATAGAATCTACCACTATCACTTCCACAACCTCTGTCATTGTCACAACTCTATAATTGTCACAACTTTCTCACTCTCACTATCTCTGTCATTGTCACAACTATGTAACTGTCTCTATCACTGTCACAACTCTGTCACTGTCACTACCACAAATCAATCACTGTATCATCAACTTGTATCTAATCATTAAATAACTAAACTTGTACCATACCATGCATCAAGTGTATAAAAATATACATACTATCTCATGCATCAATAATGAACCAAAATATACATCAAGAATAAGTAGTGAATCATGAACTAGAGCATCAACCATGTACCACCTGTTCCATATACCATATCATCAACCATATGCAGATATGTACCACATCATCAATGAAGCATCTCAAAGAACCTATGCATGCCCCTCATGCATACATCACCATGCAACATGAATATCCCTTAACCATGTGCAACTAACTCAATATGTCAGCTATGAGAATCATATCAATGTTGTACCATACATAAGAGTGCTCCTCACTCAACCAACCATATACCATATCCAAGTACAATGAAAACAATATCGAGAATTCCTCAAGTATTCACCACATCAAAGAAAACATATAACCATACCAGAACTTTTGTAACTGACTTGAACCTATAGGATGTTGACCTGTGTTCTTTCTTTAGACTTTAGGGACATGGTACTAACATTTACCCTAATTTTCAAGTGCCTTTCTAGAAAGACATAGGGAAACCTATGAGTGCGTCTCTAGAAAGGTATATTGCAACAAGCGAGGGCCTCACTAGACAAGTATAGTGCAACTTGTGAGGATCTCAATAATTAGAATTTTCAGAAACCCTTTCCTTTTCCATCTCCGAAACTTTCACACTTTTCCCACATCTTCTTTTTTGCCTCATACTTGTCATCGCATTCACCAAGATACCAAAATAGACCATAACAAAATCACTTGACCATAAAAATTCAGTAAAATTATAGTTAATGTAAGTGTGTGAGTGTGATTATGAATGAATTTTTGAGTTGTTTATATACTTTTTCTAGGTAATTATTCTCCTTACTTTAGGGCTTCTATGGTTTTCTTGTTACAACAACTTTACCCCTTTTATTAGTTGACTTGTAACCAACTAGGTCTTCTTAACCACACTTTGAGGCTTCCAACTTTACAATACCATAACTCCCTAACCGTGAGGAAATACATGACGTTCCACATATCACTGGAAATGGAAAGATAAGTACTAATCATTTATGAGGTTCATGCATGAATTTACACTATCCTTCATGTCCATATTCCTCATTCAAATTTTGGTACCAATACCACACCATCGGGGATATTAGAATATGCAACCAGAATTCTTCAAGGATTGACATTGATCTCTAAGGGTTGAAATCATTGTCCAATATCACTCTCCAATGGTTGACATCAATGACAACCAACAAAACATTGTCCAAAAATCTCCCCTTTTGGCATTGATGGAAACACTTAGGTATGGAAATCATTATGCTTATGCTCCTTCTCTCACAATTTGTCTCCCTGAATACATGCCTTAGTCTTTATCTCTCCCCCTTTGAAATAAATGGAAATGGGTAATCCTCATCTAAGGATACTCCCCCTATCTACAAGCCTCTACTAATTCTACAAACATTTCTCTTCATGGTGCTTCCTTGTGTAATTCCTTGATGTATATATGAAAATCATTCAAAATTTTCGTTACTTGAAATTATTCAATACTTTTGTTTCTCTCCCCATGTCCAATTATTATTGATGCTAAGTGGATCACTATGGGGCAGAAACTACTCCAAGTATTTATCGTAGATACTCGAAAGGTTCCCTTGCAAGGGGTTTGGTGAAGATATATGCAATCTTCTCCTTTATCTTGACATACTCTATCTTTATTTTCTTCTCTATACCATGTTCCCATAAGAAGTAATACTTGGTCAAAATGTGATTCACATTAGAGTGCATAAATGGATTCTTTCAAATATTGATGGTGTTGGTGTTTTCACAAAGTATTGAAATAGGCTCATCATAATTTACCTGCATATCCTGTAGTTTCTTATTCATCCAAAGAAATTGAGTACACCATGTTGTTGTTGCAATCTATTCTACCTCTGATGTGGACAAAGATATTGATGATTGTTTATTTCTTATCCACAATACCAAACACTCACCCAAATAGAAAGTTAATCCAATTGCACTTCGTATATCATCAACGCAACCTTCCTAATCTGCATCTGTGTAGAATATAAGAGATAGATCCTTCTTTTTTGGATACCATAAACCAAACTCTTTTTTACCTTTGAGATATATAAATATCCTCTTTACTTCCAAAAAAATGTGATTCCTTTGGTGTTTCTTGAAACCTTACAACCTATCCAATTGTCTGCATCACATCTAGTCTAGAAGTTTTCATTGAGAGTAAGATTCCAATCATCGATCTGTACTACCTATGATATACATCCTTGGAATCATCATCCTTACTTAACTTGTAACTTGTATGCATAGGAGTACTTATTGGTTTGCAATATGGCATCCCAAACTTCTTCAGCATTCTCTAATATACTTGGTTTGAGGGATGAATATAACTTGGTTTCTTTGACATATTTGAAGTCCGAAGAAGAAATTTAACTCTCCAAGAAATGACATATGAAATTCATGTTGCATGTATTTGGAAAACTTCTGACTCATTTTGTCATCGTCACTTCCAAAGATAATGTCATCTACATATACTTCAATATATTGACTTGATCCACCTTTATGTGGAGATTGTTGTCTAAATTTCCTTTCCTAAACCCTTGTTGCTATAAATATCTATCCAGTCTCGAATACCATGTTATGGGGGCTTGTTTGAGACCATATAAATCCTTCTTCAATCTGCACACATAACTTTCCTTCTCTGATAAATGAAATCCTTTTGGATTCTCAATGTAAACTTGTTCCTCTAGATCTCCATTTAGGAATGTTGATTTTACGTCCATATGATAAAATTTAATATTCTTGGAGCATGGATAAGATAGTATTAGTATGATTGCTTCCATCCTGGAAACTAGGGAAAACATCTCTTCAAAATATATGCCTTCAAATTGAGAGTATCCTTTGCATACCAATATTTCTTTGTTCCTGGTAACCTATCCATCCTCGTTCAATTTGTTCCTAAAGACCCACTTTGTACCGATGAAATTCTTTTTATTTGGTATTGGAACCATTTCCCATGTGTCATTCTTCTCTATATGATCTAACTCTTCATTCATGGCCTTGAACCGATGTTCATCTTTGTTGGCTTCTTCAAAACTGCTTGGCTCAATTGCAGATAATAGTGCTACAAGTTGTTGTTTCGGTGAACAGATTCTTCTTCTAGTTTCAAGTCCTGCATCTTTATTTACAATAATATGATCTGATGGATGATTCTTCTACACTCGTATTTTGGGTGTCTTTGGAGGTACTTGAATATAATTTTTTCCATTCTCTCCTTATATATTCTCTTCTTCTTCATTTGATTCTTCATCTACTCCTTTCAAATCTTCTTTGTGATCCTGTTCCATTGGATCTTTGCTACTTTCTTTTATCTTTTAACCATTTGTCTAATCAGTCGTCACATTGATTATTTCCACTATTTTTTTGAGTCTGATATTGAATCATTTGTATGATTTCCTTTTTCTTGAGTACCCAACTAGTATGCCTTTGTCAACTCATGAACCAAACTTTCCCATTATACCATATTCTCTTTTGATGTAGCATTTTCTGCTGAAAACTCTGAAGTGATTTTTCTATTATTCCTTTCCATAACTCGTATGGAGTTTTATTTTTGTTAGTTATGAGCATCCATATATTCTAAATATGAACTGTTGTATGCATTGATTGTACCCAAAAAACATTTGTCAACTTGGAATCCATTAACACGGTTATGGCCATTTCTTGTATTGTCTTGTTCTTCCTTTTGACAATTCCATTTTGTTGAGGTGTCCTAGTTGTGGAGAAATTCCTTTCTAAGCCATGCTCATTGCAGAAGTCCATAAATTCCTTTGACGTAAATTCTCCTCTGTTGTTTGAT
>SNQJ01S0092717.1:56356-70546 GCA_010110895.2 Picea sitchensis | reverse complement strand
AAGGTTGTACCAAAGGCATTTAGTTAATTAGGTAATCAACACTTGTAAGGACCAAGCGAAGTCCACATGCAACAAGGTGACACCTAATTCATTAAAAAATTGGCACACTTTCACTCATTCACACACAAAAGTCACTTATCACTCACATAGTTTTCTTCTCGAAACATGGAGGTCAAAAGTAAGTTTCCTCCAAAGGGATTCTGAAACACCCCACCCTTTTCTTGACGAAACTATACACTCCCATTTAATTTCAACAAGGTTGGTTCACACCCCCAATCTCTCAAACAACCACATCTAAATTTTTTCTAAAAACTCACCAAGCTTTCCTCCATAAGAGGTGCCAAAAAAATTTTTTTAGTCTAGGTAGGATTTCGGGGATAGGCATCCAAATAACTCTCCGTTATCTGGTTCTCACATTGTCAAAACAATAGAAGTTGTCAAATAGGGAACTGAAAATCCTCCAAGTCAAGTGTTTCTAACACCATAAGGCAGGGATATACCCATGAAGGGTTGAAGGCCGAGGTCCGGTTGTTCTGTGCGTCCCCCCTTGAGGCACCCACCTCTTGGACGGGATCCAGACCATGACCCATTTCTTAGGCAAAAAATCTAAATGTCGCACTTTGACCGAGGTACCTAGTGACCAAAGTTTAGGACATCTACCCATGTGGTAATTGTGGGCTGCAATTGCACCTTGATCATATTTTGTGTGGCTATTGGGAAATATCGCCAGCTCTTTCAGGATATGCCCCCTTTACCCCTCATTATAACTGATTATTTCATCCTTCACTAGTTTCTCTTCCGGTGACTTCAGACCCCACTGTTGAGTACTATTGAAAGGTCCAGTGATATTTGAGAGGAAGGACGTTATGAATTTTAGGACACGAACATTTGTTTTCTTTGCTTCCCCACACGGACAAATCCACTTATCCACATATATGCTTCTTTTTCAAAACACTTTATGTATGATGCACTTCTGATTACATTTTGATTTAGATATATATCGTGTTAAGTTCAAAATTTGTAACCAAGGCTCTTGTTTATTTTCTCTCATCACAATTTGCACACATCCACTCATCTAGTCGGACATCATAGGGGACCCACAAAACCCCCATCGTTCCAGATGCTTGCTAAACCTCCCTCCTATTTTAGGGGGAGTTCCTAGTCTTGCCAACTCATCAACCCCACCTTCTCACACTCCAATGAGTGCCACTGTATTAGGATCAACTTTGCTTGGTTCCACATTACTTGGGTCCACTTCCCAAGTCCCTCCATCCACTCTCTCTCCTTTACATGGAAGCAGGGGGGCAACTTCCTCTCAAGGAGGAAGTACCAACCCACCTAGCCCCCCTCAAGGGTTAGGATCACAGAACACTCACACCATGGCTGGAACTAATCCTCTGCCCCCACTACAGATGCCATATTTGGCCTCTCTTAACTTACCAGATCTAATCAAACTCACAAATGATCATATATTGTATGACCCCACATGGCCTGCAATGCCTACCAAACTACCTTCAAACATCCCTAAGTTTGAAGGAAAGGCAGGAGATGACCCTGCCAACCATGTCATGACTTTCCACTTATGGTGCTCTTCCAATAGAATTATGGATGATTCCATCCGACTACGATTATTTCAATGCACACTCACTGTCCCATCAGCCAAATGGTATGTAGATGAAAAATTGGGGTCCCATGCGACTTTCGAGTCCTTTTACCAAATCATTTTTTACCTTCTTCCAATTACCAATCCACCACGAAAATGGTCTTGAACTACTCTCTAATTTCAAACAAACCTCAGCCACACATATCACTGATCACATTCACGAGTGGCGTAGACAACGTAGTTTGTTCAAAGCTGAAACCACCAAACAACAGTGTCTTGACTAGTTTCTCAGATCACTTGTCTCTCTCCTTGGTAAAGATGTATCTTCCACCTTCCTTCAATCCAAAGAGGAAGCCATCAGTAAGGCTCAACAATACGACCTCATCTATTCACAATCAGGGTACTTATACACAGTACTTCCTGATCTCCCAAAACCTGTGCCATTCGGTCAAGACAAACCCGAGATGTCTCACTCAATAGACATATTGATTGGTAATACCACGCACCACAGTCCACAACCCCAACAACCACCAATGTATGGCACACCTCAATATCCATCGGCATATGGAGGAACCTCTTATTACCCCCCACCCCCTTATCAATAACCATACCCTATTGCTATTCCTCCACCCATCAGTGGGTCACCGCCAGCAACCCCAATACACCCACCTATCCAAACAAGTTCTGGTACCCCCTCTACCTCAGCTTATACTCTAAGTACTAGCGAAAGCGCCATACCTTCATATGTACCTTATGGATCACAACTCCCACATAATCCATACTTTCCATTCCCTGGTCCTCCACAGCCCATGGCTCCCCCACACCCTCACATTGGGGTGAATTTTTTTCAACCCTTTCCCCTTCAACAATATCAAAATTTCGAGCAGCTAAATACAACAAATCTGACCCATCAGTCGAATAATGCTAAAAAGAAAGGAAAAAACAGGAACAATAACAACCCAGGTCAAGGTGAGAATCACCCCCAACAAAACCAACCTACTGGGGGCAACCAGAATCAAGGGAATCAGAACCCCCAGGGGGGCAATAAAAACAGGCGTCAAGGGAGAAATAACAATACTATTAGAACCACCTTCCCTTGCACCCTTTGCAGTCAGTTCGGTCATTATACTCATCATTGTCCCCAAATCACTGATTTTAAATGGTTGAAAGACTCAGGTAGTCTACCACATCCTCCAGCACTGCCTATCCCTCAGCAGGCCCCACAACAATACATGCAACAACCACCCCCAACCATGCTACAGAATCCCATTCCGCACTAGGGTGTGATGAACACCCAACAGGACACGCAACCTACCCCACCATAGCTGGGACAGTACCTCAATCCAAACAATCCTACAGATCGTACTATCCTCCTCACCAGTGAGGAAGAAATCCTTATGCAAACACGTAGTTTTCAATACCGTGCACCTGCTGAGTCTCCTCCCATTCCTCCAGAAACAATCCCCGCACCAACGGGACCCCCATTGGTGATTCCTCGCCCTAATGCCGAAACACCTCTTCGCATTCCTCGCATCCCATTGCACAGGAATGTCCACAACCCCCAGGCTAGGGTGACTCATAATTACAGTTTGGTTGATGACTTAGCACAATCCCTGGCTCCCATGTCAGTCTTAGAAGTCCTTCAAACTTGTCCCACTTAGTGGAAATCATTACTTTCCGCCTTAGGGGCAGTCGACCTCATGGATACTCAACTCATCACATTTGATCTCGACAGCGGAGAACCTCGCCTTCCTGCTCGAATCACTTTTCAAATCCCAGTAAAAATTCATAACATTACAGTTCATCGGTGCATCATTGATGAAGGTGCATCCACATGCATTATGTCCAAGTCTATATGGCAGAAACTTGGTTCGCCCGAACTCATACCATCTACCATTACCTTAAGATATTATGATGGATGACCATATTCTCTTGAAGGGCTCTTCCAGAATGTCCCTGTAGAACTCGGGGGCAAGACCATTCTCATCAACATTGAAGTTATCGATGCCCCACTCGATTATAATATCTTGTTCGGTTGTAGCTACATGTACGCTATGAAGGAAATTTCCTCTTCCATCTTTCAAACCATGATGTTCCCCCATAACAGGAAGATCATTACCATCGACCAAGTCTCACATTACGAGCCTAACCCTTTTGCCAACGTCGATAACATTCTCCCTGTCATCCACACGAGTCATGACGCATACCCACTCATCGAAATGGATCCTGAAATTTTCAAAGACCCATCATTGTTAGGAACTTACCATGGTGCACCACTGTTCCTTCATCCTTCCAATCAAGTATGCGTCATATCATCCAATGAAACTGACATAGAGGATACCCTTCCTCCTAGGGAGGCTTCTATCATATCTGACGTCCCACTAGTCACAGAGCTCCCCCCTCATGAGCCTCCTGCGAACTCGTTGACTCCACTAACTCACGATTTCACCTCTCCCCAAGGCCATATCCCAGTTTCGGAGACAGTTCCCTAAGACATTACTCAAATTCCCTTCTTTTACCCTCCACCAGGCGTACAATCTTTCCAAGTAGTTGCAACACTTACCCTCCCTAATATGGTGTTAGCAATTCTATTTTGGTATTTACATCCACCAGAGATGGTCCCTCAACCATCCCTTCCCCCCCAAATGGAAGGAGTCCCAATGACGATTCCCATACTCACTCCCACCATACCCTCTACACCCCCACTCACTAACCTCCCTGCCACAGCTGGGGGTAGGCGAAAGAAGAAGGAGCCCACAGCTCCACTTCCCCCACGCGTCCAACCTCCTTGCACGCTATGTGAGAAATATGGACACCAAACCAACAAATGCCCATCTCTACCCGAGTTATGGAACCTGATTCCACTCAATCAAACACCATCAATGCTCACCAGTATAGCAAGTATTTTTGCTTCCACCCCTCACTCAAATAGCAAAGAGATATGAACCAAATTCGCTTGCGCTATATGTTCAGAATATGGCCATTATACACACCATTTCCCAGCACTACCTCACTTCCGACAAACATTAGTTGCAGTATGCCAAAGCTTCCAGAACGAACCCAATCCAGCTACATCATCCCTACCAAAAATAATTGACATCCATTATGTCACAAATTCAGTCAATGAACGTATGAGATGCCCTTTCTCTCTATGTGAATCCTTAGATCATTTTACATATCAATGTCCTATGATCATTGAATACAAGCAACGCCAAATGACCCTGATTCAAACCCCTGCGCCCCCTATAGAATCGATGGTTGACCTAACCTTACCACTTGATATTCTTGATATCATTTCTCCTGAACCAAAGACACTCCCTATTCCTCCATGGTTCTTGGATGACTTATCCGAGGATTTACCCCCAAATCCTCCCAATTCTCCCGTACATTTCCCTACGAAAATTTTACATCCAACTACCACTAGTACTCCTCAGTACTTCGATATTTGGTTTATGTCGAGTGAACCATCACAATCTCATTGTGTCGTTCTCCCTGCTTCTTCTTCAACTGAAGACAACCACACGGAGACAGTCACCGATATCACTCTTTTAGATCCCTTATATTCCCGCCAATTCCACTGTGACGAGGACATACTTGAAGAGTTAAACACCCTTGACTACCCATGGGATGCACTACACCACAGAGTGATCTTCTTTCCATAGGAAGCCTCCATGCCTCCTAACCAACACCCCATATAGGCAGTCGAAACCAAATATTTTATCCCATCAAGGCATATCGACTGGTTCAACAACCCCATTCCTACCCCTGACACTTTTGATGAAGGAAACATGCACAACATTTCCCCGACCATCAAAATCGATATTTCCATAAAAAATGGAGTCGTTGAGGAAATCACCATTGGCCCCACTTGCACTCCTCAAGAAATCGCCACCTATAAATCCCTCTTCCAAGAATATTAGGATATTTTTGCCTGGTCATACACAGAGATGCATGGGCTTGATCCCTCTATTGTCGAACATTGCATCGACACCTGGCCTGACATTACACTAGTTCGTCAAAAACAACGACCGCTACACCCATCCAAAGTAGTGGCCATTAGAGCCAAGATTGACAAATTACGCGTGGTTGGGTTCATCTACCCCATCGCCTATACCTCATGGGTTTCCAACCTTGTACCCATTAACAAAAAATAGGGCACTATCCGCGTCTGCACGGACTTTCGTGATCTCAATCACACATGTCCTAAAGACAACTTTCCAACACCTTTCATTGATCAAATTATCGACGACTGCACAGGCCACAAGGCTCTATCCTTCATGGACGGTTTCTTTGGTTACAATCAAATCCAAATCCACCCATTCGACCAATACAAAACCACATTCACCACCCCTTGGGGTACTTTTGCATATCATGTCATGCCTTTTGGCCTAAAGAATGATAGTGCAAATTTGCAATGGGCTATGAAATACATTTTTCACGATCTAGCTCATATCATGCTCACATACTTGGACAATCTCATAGCTCGATCCAAGAAACGCACCCAACATCTTGATGATTTACGGATCATCTTTCAACGGTGTCGTCAGTACAACATCCACTTAAACCCCCTCAAGTGTGTGTTCTGCATCACTACAGGGTACCTCCTTGGATTCATCATCTCTCAAAGTGGTATTATTGTGGACCACCTTAAAGTCCAAGCCATTAGAGAAATTCCACCCCCCCAAAATTTACATCAACTCCAGAGCCTACAAGGAAAAGCTAACTTTCTATGGCGATTTGTCCCAAACTACGCCACTCGAGCACACGGTTTCCTTCGTTTACTATGACACGAAATCCCATTTCACTGGGATGAACATGCTCAAAAAGAATTTGACAATCTTAAAACGATGCTATCTAACGCCCCTTTAATTATTTTACTCGACTATAATCGCGACTATATCCTCTACATATCAGCATCAGTTGTCTTAGTAGCAGGAGTTCTCATTCAAATCGACAATGATGATCGTGAGCATGTCATTTACTACATTAGTAAAAACCTCTTAGGGCCACCCTTGAAGTATAAACATGAAGAGAAACTAGCCCTTGTAGTCATCCTCGTAGTCCAGAAACTACGTCATTACATTCTGCTTCACACGACTAAGGTCGTAGCAGATTCCAACCCTATGCAATACTTGCTCAGCCATCGGCAAATTAATGGAAAATTTTCCCAATGGATCGTTATCCTTTAGGAGTACGATCTTGAATTTTAAACACCCAAGATAAATAAAGCTCTCGTCCTCGCCGAACTTTTCACGGCCTTCCCCTCTGATATTACCAGTGCCCCTGTCAATACCGACTTCCCCGACGAACATCTCTTTTATATTATTTCAGATGATCTGTGGTACGGAGACCTCCTCGTCTACCTCTGAACCCAAAAGTTCGGTAACCACCTCTCATGAGATGATCATCATTGTATTTTCCACTAGGCCCCCCGCTATCTCTTCATCAAAGATATATTATATCGATGAGGGGTCGAAACCATAATTCGTCGATGCTTGACTATTGACGAGGCTGATAGAGTCTTGAATGACTGCCATAGCAGCGCATGCAGGGGCCATCTTTCGGGAATGTCCACTGCTCATAAAATCATCCGAGCAGGTTATTTTTGGCCTACATTGTTTTACGATTGCATTCATGTCGTGAAGTGATGCAGGAAATGTCAGCTTTATGCCAACAAAGCATGAGCACCACCTTCTCTTCTCCACCCAGTCATTACTATAGGCCCCTTTTGTAAATGGGGCATCAACTTCATGACTTGTAATCCCCCATCCAGCAATGGACACAAATACATTGTTGTCGCAGTCCATTACTTCACAAAATGGGTTGAAGCCATGCCCACATTCAACAACATCACTAACACTGCAACGCGTTGTTTCTTTAATCACGTCATATCCTGCTTTGGAGTACCACTCCAACTAGTTTCTGATCATGGGAAACATTTTGAGAATGATATTTTCATCGAACTCTCATCTTGGTTAGGATTCTCCCATGAGTTTGCCTCACCATATTACCCTCAGTCTAACAGATAGTTCGAAGCAGTTAACAAGGTCCTCAAGACCATGTTGCTTAACAAACATAAGACCAATTGGCATCATATGTTATTTTTCGCGCTATGGGCTTACCGTACGGCCGTGAAAATGACCATTGGTTTCACACCATTTGATCTAGTCCATGGGGTTGAGGCCACTCTTCCCATCGAGTGCGAAATTCCCACCTTACGCACCGCAATTGAGCTATTACCTGACACTGCTCCAATGGAGCAGCGATTGCTGAACTTAGAGTCCCTGGATGAAGATCGTCGATCTTCATTACAGAACAATGAGGCAGCCAAAAAATGGTCAAAGGAGACCTTTGATCGCCATGTCAACCTTCGCTCATTTCATGAATGCGACCTCGTCCTTGCTTATGATATCGCTCACGATACTCTCGGTCATGGAAAATTTGAGTCACTATGGCATGGCCCCTACATTATCCAACATTGCCTCACCAAAGTTGCATACATCCTGGCTTCCCCCGAAGGCCTCTCTCTCAAATAACCCATAAATAGGCTATACTTAAAGAAATTTTACGCCTAAGCATAGCCAGTCTACATTAGGTTATTTCTTTTATAGTGTTTTTAATCTTTTTTTCATCCCTCATGTCTAAACAATCATTTGTGTTATTGACAGATGCTTCTTCCACCGGCCTACCACATCGGTTACGCTGACGACGCCAGCCGGTGGACACAAAATCTCGCCTCAGTATCTTGGGCCCTCTATACCCCCTCACATGAACTGCTCCACTCTAGCAGCATATGTTTGGGTTCAACAACCAAGAACCAAGCCGAATACACTGCTATCATTGGTCTCCTCGTTGATGCCCATCATCATCGTATTCGTCACCTTAGCGTCTTTCTTGACTCTCAACTAGTTGTCCTCCAGCTCAACAATGTGTATCGTGTCCTCGATCCTTGTCTCTTTCACAAATACCTACAAGTTAGACTTTTATGTCGACATTTTGATTTCATTACATTTACACATATTCCAAGAAAATTGAATCAAATTACAGATAACTTAGCTAACATTGTGTTAGATTGGCATATATCACATCAAGATACCTCTACACAAACATAAACCATCAAGAACTTGTCACAACATATATAGATTAGACATCATCAACACATCAAAAAACACATGTAAGCATCACATAGACCCCAAAATGTATACTCATATATATAAATCAGTCAACAGTGCCATCAACATGTTTACATACATACATCACATAAAAAATCCGCAGGCCAGTGAAGCACCTCAGTACAAAAATGGTCTCACTATACCAAAATGGGCTCACCAACCTATATACACAATACAAACATACATAGAGAAACACTCAAGGTGCCTCTAGGGAACCACCTCCTGCCCCTCCCTCAGGCAGTGGTGCCCTGCCCACTACTGGTCCCTCCAGACCGAGAGGTAACCGTTCGATCATCGTAGCATCTGCTACTATTTCTCATCGCACCATGGCCTACCACATTAGCGGAACTCCCACACACTACCCCAGGATGCCCTCATCCTGAATACATGACCACATGCCCTCAGGTACACCCTGTAGCATCGCCTCCAGGAGGCGGCGAATATCCTTAAAATCTCCCTCGGTGTCCACCAGAGGAGCATGCGATGGCCCGGCACTAGGGTCATCAAAATGGTATCTCCTCGCTGCTCTCTCCTCACCAGCTGGTCTCAGCTCGATGTCCTCATCATGACATCTCTCTCCTGCCCGCGACCCTCCCCGCGGTGGTCTCCCTGGCTCCTGACGAGCCGACGCTCTCATCAGCTCATCCTCGCACCCGCGAGGTCCGACATCTGCACATACAAACAACCAAATGATAGTCTCAAAATCTATACAAAATACATATGTCATGCTATCTCAAAAATCAACATATCAAAATCACAAACATGCCTCAGTGATCAAACTCCTCCCCTGGAGGTAACACCATGTTCGGATCACCCCAGAAGTCCACACCATAGTATGGATACTGCAGTATGACCTGCATCATCTGCTTACACACCTATGCCGCCTTAGCCATGAAAACATGGCCACCCTCTCCACCACCGTGGTGAACCAAAATCGTTGACCACCACCTCAGTCGCAACTCTCACACACCAGGAGCGCCCAATAAAATTCTAGGGTGCAACATCAACACCCTCTCCAAAAACCAGGCCACCACGATGGACCCAAATGCAAAGTCCCCCGAGTCTGTAGTCCGACATCTGTCCAGCTGCCCTACCATCCTGGCATGCAGCATCAAACCCTAGGTGAAATGCTCACCGAGCAGTGCTCTCCCCATAACCCTCGGCTGACCACCACTGATCCATTGAGTCGCGAGGGACCCATATACCCTCACAATCATCGCTGCTACACAACGATGAGCTAAAGCATCCATCGCTCCGATACTCACGACGGAGCCTGACATATAGTTCTCCCTCGAACAATACCGCCAGTCTAAGGTCACTAACGACATGTCCGCAGGTAACACCGGCTCCACTGGTAGGGGCATTCCCTAAAAAGGGAGCCCAGTTAGAAAATATATATCCTCCACCGCAGTGAAGGCAATCTGCTCTCCCCGCACCATAAATCAATGCAGTTCTGGACTCCACATCCAGATCAGAAACTGTAGAAGATACTCCTATGCCCGTATCAACGGGCACTCGAAGAACTTCAGCAGCCCACAAGCTGCCAAAGTGGCACAAACCCTCAGCTCCTCAATAGCCACAACATCCCTCAGCTATGACCAGTCCCTCTCTTGCCAATGGACCGACATTGTGCAAATGATCACCTGCAACCACACAATATAGTCCTAGCTCAGCCATATTGACTATAAAACACATTAAAAAAGATAATTTTTTCACCCATCAGCCTTGCCCCCAAGGCACGGTTGTTTAACCCATAGGTGTGCACATATGCGCGCATGTTCACCCCACAGGCACGCACATATGCGTGCCTATTCAAAACAGAGGCACGCATGTAGGCGTGCCTGTCCATCCCACAGGTGCGCATGTGTGCACGCCTGCCCACCCTACAAGGGTGCCTCCATGCGCCCCTGTCATGAACACAGGCACACATCACAGTGCGCCTGTCTACTACACAGTCGCGCACCCATGCGCAGCTGTGTAGAAAACAAGTGCATATATCATGCATGCCTTTGTCCCCCCTAAGGTCGCACCCATGCGTGGATATTCGGATAATAGGTGCACACCCGTGTGCGCATATTTTTGGATTTCCCGCACACTAGGGGTCCCACACCCATAAAACCCCCTGTATGACCCTCCGTACAGGCCCTGCCTATAAATTGAAAACCTACTTCTATGAAGGACAATAAGACTACTAACCTGAAGCTCACTAGTTCTGAATCGACTACCTCGTCCTCCCAGAATATCCAAATCTCCTATGAATACCTCTCGTCCAGTCACTCTGGCAGCAAGTACAAATGAGGTGGCAATGTGGGCCCTATAACTATATATAGGCCTTTTCGCCAAACTTCCAAACACCATTCTGGGTGCTCCGGGTGTCCATTTTTCAATCCGTCTTCAGCCACGGGATCAACATCCCATCATCTACATCAAGACAATCCTTGGGCCATTTTTTATCCTTAGCCCCCGGGGCACCATTTTTTCATACCCCATCCAGGTACGCATGCTCATGTTCAAAATTATCAAATAAATTCTTGTATGTTCGATTCTCTTCAGATATTGTTCGCGTCAGGTATTTGGTTTTCATGTGTGCAGGTACTTGGTCATCATATATCAATGCAACCCCTTCAGGTATATAATCAACACTAGCATGTAATCATTCCCTCTGAATCTCAATTGCATCTCCATTCACCCCCTCTAACATTTTCCTCTAGGATCCCCACATCTCCATTTCATCTTAGGTACTGTCACCCAGTAGCACTCTCCCCCACATGAGTTGTCCCATTCATAGCACCCTTTTTCACTTTGACACTCATGATGTTTTTCAACCCTTTAGGGATGGGAGTCTCGATAGTCTTACATCATGTCACGAATCAGCCACATACTCCTTCTCCTCATTTTGCTAGCTTTCCCAATGGACTCCCATATTATCTCTTCAAGGTTCTATTTTGACTGCACCTCCGTAGTATCATGAACCCTCCATTTCATCTACAATCAGTTTGCCCCTCTGCAAATTTCCCTCCATTTCATCTACCTCATACAGAAACCCACCCATGGCCCCCCACCTTCCACCAATTCTCCAAGCTAATTGCGCCCTAACCGGCCCAACCATATTACATTAGGGCACCCATTTCTGTATTTGTACACTCATCCCAAATTATTCTTTATTTGTTTGGTAAATCGTAAAAAGCCTTTGTTTCCAGCATTTACATATCTTTTTGTCGTCACCTTTGGCGACCTTCTTCCCTTTTTGGAAAATGCAACCCATGTCGCCCTTGGTTGGGGCACTCCTTATCATCTACCCCTGTTGACATCGTTCATATACTCCGAGTATCCCATAGGCCACTTACCTCTGCCCTCTGAGTTTTTTCACTTTGTCCCGCCTCTGGCACAACTTATCCCACGTCTTTTTGTCCCCCTGACACTCGACCTAGTTGAATAGTTGTGGCCACTTATACTTCGCATATACCCCCAACCAAGGGTAGTCTTAAGTCTTCATACATCTTGAATTCGTCCATGTACCTCCTCCAGTTCCTAACCTCACCTAGTAGATGTCACGAAGCCCTTTTCTTCTGGGAGTCATGTCCCCCTTTTGTCGACATCAACGCAGTTGTCCAGAAGGGCGACAATATCTTGACTCTCATTACCTTTCCAATGAGATGTCTCAGACGACATAGGGAGAACCACAATTTCTCCCTTCTATCATTGACCCCCATAACATTCGACTTCAACACTTTCTCATGTTATGGTGGGTCTTACTTTGCGATTATTGTTGTTATTTCTTATATTTTCCGAAGACCTCTAAACTTGGCTGGGCTATCAATGCCTATAGAATCCGTGATATTTATTATAGATTTCATTGCCTACTGTTCAGAGTATATTCCTCTACAGAATTGTCTTCTGCCTTTATCATGATCACCCCTGAGGGCACTGCAATTGTCTACATCAACAAACCATTCCTCTTTGAGTCACATGACACGAGCATGGGGCATGCCTGCCTCGTTTCTACACAATTTATTTTTACACACCTTATGGAAGGTTGGGTTCTACAGGTTCCCTTCTCCCTCCAACGGGTAACTCTTGACACTCTCACTATCACTCTCTCTTACAACGACACTCTCAGTAGAAGAAACATTGATGAATTTTGGCTATATGTATGCTCCTAACCTCATCCATCAGGGGGCATCTGTTATCACTGAAATTTCATCCGCAAATGGTTACAAGAATCTAGCATCATCAAACATTTATGAGGTCACCCATGGACCAAAATTACCACAAAAGCATTTCCAAAAGGTCCAAAACTATACAACCAGTGTTAAAATTAAAGTGCACTATGACTACACAGGGTGTGTGTGCACATGCGCAAAACAGAAATGCAGGAAAAGCGCACATGCGCCCGATGCGCGACTGTGGTCGCTAAAAGACATGTACATCTGAGAACGACGCATTTATGATATTGGTCATCCTCCCACCCACTTTTGGTTCAGCTTCCAAGTTGATTTGACACCCAAATCTTGACTGGATCCGACTGGGTGGCTGGTCAAAGACCTAAAAATGCCCTAATTAGCCTATTTTCACACTTCAAGTTGGTTGCACAATACCTCAAAGAGGTGTTATAAAACAAGGCCATGGGTGCACTTCATTTTCAAGGAATTCAATAGCAAATTTATGATGTTTCTATTCTCTTGAGGAATCCTCTATTCTTATCAAGAGTATACTAGCACCATTACATTGGGCAATCCATCTCACCTCTTGAGTGGATTAGCTTGGAATTCTTTCACCATTTCATTCAAAGTTGTAAGAAGAGATTATTTGTGGGGGTCCAAGAGACCTCCCTTGGAGGAATAAGGGACCCATAGTCCTCTTTCTTCTCAGTGTTTTCTTTCACTAATATAATCCTTGCCATTGGTGGCATGAGTCTTATTGGTTTTTTGTTCTTATGTCCTTATGCTCACTAGTTTAGTTGTTATTTTATTTCTTAGTTTATTTCTTAGTTGTTCTTTTATGTTTCTTTCTCTAACCCTTTCCTTTATAGTTGTCCTTCTTAGCTAACCCAACTAAGATTGTAAGCACCTTTGTTTTGCTCATATAGGTGGAAAAAGAGGCGCAACAACAGGTAAAGAGAAATAGTGTAATGTTAATCAAAATAATGAATTAGTTATTTCAATTATATTTCAACATATTGATATGATCATTTTCATTGTTCCAGTTCATCACCCTGAACAGATGCCATCTAACCCTTCTCAACGACACACCAGAAGTATGGTACATGAGTGCACACAAACAATAGAAGGACAGGGCACAAGAAATACAATGTCCTTGGATGATTATGATACCCCAATTGTCAATTTTATGAATGTAAAAAAACATAAATCAAAGAAAAATTAGATGTATAAATTCATGACTTGTATTTGGATC
>SNQJ01S0092717.1:44285-56346 GCA_010110895.2 Picea sitchensis | reverse complement strand
TTTTTGGGCTAGCTTAGACTTCCCATTATCAACTCTAGCCACTTCTTACCTGGTAGCACCCAATATTACCTAGTTCTCCCCTTGTATTCTTCCTCTCCTAGTGTTCCATGCTCTCCTACATACTCTTCCTCTTTTCCTAGTCCCTCAAATGCTTGGGGAAAGTATTGCCTCTCCTCCTTAGCTCTTCTTCCTTACACCAATTTTTCTCCATTTTTATTTGGTCATAATATCAATGGGTCCCTTCTAGGTCATTATCTCAAGAAATACCCTACTTGAGATAACCTCTACCTAGTTAGGATCAACTATCACTTCTTTGGTCAGTTTTCCAAGATGTCCCCCTTAATGGTCACATTCCATAGCTTGCAACTATGGAGCCCATCCCAATGGTGACATCATATCTTCCTTTGATCCTCTCTCCTCCACTGGTACCATTGGTATTTTTCACCTCTATGCTTGCATTGAACTTAGGTTGATGCATTTCGCCTCCTATGCTTGCATAAAGTACCCCATTGATGTATGCCAACTCTAATTCTTGCACTAAATCTAGGCTATCATGTGTTGTTTTTGTGCTTTGGATGACTCTATATTACTAGTGTATTATGCCTATTATGCTCACACTCTCCAAATTATTGTATGTCACATGGAACTCATGCTATGTCCTTGACTAGTGTATGGCACCTTAATGACTACAAAAATCCTAGAACAATGAATGTCATTTGTTACACTCACTTTAACTCCAAGTTTCCATATGTCACATTTATTCTTGTGATAACCCTATATTAGAGTGTGTTTCCTCTCTCGCTCATGTTCACTCTTAGTCGGTTTATGTCAACTCACACCTTTTTCCAATGTCATGCCAATGTCATCAACTTCTTTCTCTTGCCTTTGTTAGAACTACCCTAACACCACAACCTCCCATATTTAACTTTTTATATATTCTCCATCCTTTCCTTAAGATATCATTTTTCTAATCCTACCTCACTTGTGGTAAGATGCTAACCTCTGTGATGTAGGTGTCTAGCTAAACATGTTCGTACACCATCCTACCTCATGTATAAGTAAGTGCAAGTATCTCTTTGCCACTCTTAATCTTATCAATGATTTTATAGTTGAGATGTTATTATTATTGTTAGACTCAATCATGGTTTACTTACATGTTCTAGTTATTGTTCCATTAATATAGTAATTAAAAATTTATCATCTCTAATCTTCTAATTTATCCATTGCATCATTTACATGATAGTTAGGATTATTTCTTTTTATTTCATTATTTACATTTCATAGTTTAATTTCTATCATTCTTATGAAGTGATTAAATTTGATTGTTCCCCCAGGTCAAAATTGTGTGTTTAACATGCAATGTTTGTCTACCAATCTTTATTTCTCATTTGTCTTCTACTTGCCTAACATTACACTAATTCACATGGCACACCTTGTAGTTTTACCTTACACTAATTCTCAAGGCATAGGGGTCTTCACATGTACCATGGGATATATAGGCCTAGATGATGGAGGATTCCCTCACAACAACAATGTATCTCGTGTACATTGCAAAGATCCTCATATTACTTCTATATAATTTCTTGCATTGCTCATTCTTTGCATCTTGCTATTATTTGCATCTTATGGATATAAGTTCCTATAAGGCAAGGTAAAATGTATATACTATCATATGTTCATAAATTATCTAGCATTCATTCTTTGGTTACTAATGCCCTTCAATCCTCCCTATCTCATTATAAATCCCTCTAGGATCACCATCAAGGCTTTGTCTAGTTTCAAATTGGTTACTGACTTTGGTTGTATATGGACAAACAATGTTTTAAGGGGTAGCATCATAAGAAATTCAAGCCTATTTTCTATTGTCCCTATATTGTTATTCAATATATTAATGACAGTAGTTGTCATTACTATTCCCCTTCCTTTCTAGACATCCATAATATCATTTATGTCAATCATCTCAAGCTATATGAGCCATCTATTCTGGAAGAGGAAGTTCAAGTCTACCACTTAGCAGATAATATCCATACACTAGTGGACCTGCACACTTGCTACACTTGTCATCAATGAATTACTTCCTATCTTATTGAATGCCAAGGTCACCATCCCACTCGGGACAAATTGCTATCCTAAGTTGTTTTTAAAAATAACTTCTTGCATCTTGTTGAGAAAGTAGAGACATTGTAGTATGGCATTACCATATTACAATGTAATATGGTAATACCATATCTCATGTATATATATATTTTTTAAACTTAAAGGACGCATCGCAATATCGACGATAGTTCGTCGGAAGCCAATTTTTATTTTGAACAACTGTGGCAATAGTGACGAAAGTTAGTCGCACTTTGCCACAGTTTTGCGTTGCACTTACAACATCTATGTCGTAAGTTTTGTCTTGGCATAAATTTTCGTCGCTATTGCCACGCTTTTGTGTCGCAATTACAACATCTGTGTCGTAAGTTTTGTCTTGGCATAAATTTTCGTCGCTATTGCCATGCTTTTGAGTCGCAACTTTCCACAATTGTTTTTACATTACCACGGTTTTTCGTCCCTATTGCGATGAAGTTTTGTCATAATTGCGATGATGTATAAGGTTAACCTATCTTGATGGTGATGACATGTGCAGAGATAATTTTGTCACTATTTCCACGAACACCTAGTTCGTGGATATAGCGGCGAAAAAATAGGGATGAAAAATAGTCTCGGCTTTCATGGAAATTGAGACGGATAAGTGTGGCAATAGTAATGAAAAACCGTGGCAAATTTGGTCATATGTACTAGTGTTAAAAAATATTTCTTCAGAAAGTGCCCATTGTTAGGGCCACCAGAAACTTCAGAATCCTCCAAGCTCTGCAACTTATAGGTGTTATTTGAAAATACTTCAGAAATATTGAAGGGATCAATCCATAAGGCTTCAAATTTACCATGTTTTCCTTTGTCTTGCTTGGGGGCATCCCACTTGAGCAGCATATCCCCCAGATGAAAATTTTCCTTGCTTGCCCTCTTGTCAAAGGCTTGCTTCATTTTCTGCTGGTGATCTTGAGCTTTATCAAGTAGCTTCTCCCTAGCTTGTTGGACCTCCACCAGCTATTGTATCCTCCTAACCATATCATCAGGCTCTCCTTGGAAGTACTGGAATAATTTTTTCACAAGAAAGGAAAGATGAGTAGGAAAAATAGCCTCAACCCCATATACAAGCTGACAAGAGGAAACACCCAGTGACCTGTTTGTTGTAACTCTGTCAGTCCATAATGAAAATTTTATCTTTGAGTCCCAGGCTTTCTTGTTGTCTTCTATCTCCATGATCTTTAAGAGGCTCTTGTTAGAGGAATTTGCTAAACCATTTACCTGAGGGTAGTAGGGTGTATAATGGATTAATGTAATCCCACAATGCTCAAAAAAATTGATGAATGGTTCAACTTTGAAGGAGGAAACATTATCAGTAACAATCCTTCTTGGACATCCAAATATGGACATGATCTCCTCAAGGAAGCTAATGATTACTTTGTGGGAGGATCTCCTTGTAGGGATGGATTCTATCCATTTGGCGAAATAATAAGTGGCAGTCAAAATCCACCTATGTTAACCACTTGAGGCTAGGTGGGTTTCCCTAATAAAGTCAAGACCCCACTGTTGAAAAGATCTAGAAACTACCACATGTTTCAAAGGAAAATATTTGAGCTGTTGATTTCCCTAAAAACATTAGCATTTGACACAAGCTCTAATTTTTGCACGAACATCAGTAGAAAGGCTTGGCTAGAAATACCCAGCTCTGAGGATCTTATAAGCCGTGGTACTCCAAGAATGATGTCCCCCATATAAGCTATCATGAAAATCAGTCATAGATCTTTGGGCTTCCTATGGGTCTAGACATCTTAACAAAACTCCCAGAGGATCCTTCTAGTACAAATCCTGATCAATCAGACAATATTTTATTGCTTTGAGTTTCAAATCTCTTACCTTGTTTTTGTCCAAACCATCAGGAGGCCTCAACTTCTGCAGAAAATATTGTTGGATTATCGAGAGGGGGGGTGAATCAGTAATAGAGAAATGTATTCCTTTTTAGCCATATAATCCAAGTGTTATATCATTGTAGCATTATTATCCAACAAATATAGAGTAAATAAGAAATGAACAAATGAAAAATCATACACATACATAGTATACCAGTGTCTTACGTAGAAACCCCAAGCGAGAGAAAACCATAGAATGATTTTTCTTATATGTCTTGAAGAATTACATTCATTGGAAGCACCAAATTCCTTTGTTTTCTAGCTTCAACTGGAAGGAGGCTCCAACCCCCTTGTTTCTTAGGATACAACATGAGGGAAGCTCCAACCCCCCTATTCTCTGGCTACAACTAGAAGGAGGCTACAACCCCCTATGTTCTCTGGCTACAACCACCTGTCCTTGCCCCATCCAACTGCCTTGAAGTATAAGTAGAATTATGGAACCACTGTCATAGTATCACTGTGAGATATACTACTGTAAACCCACACCAATCAAATTGTAATCAACCTGCACCATAAACAAGTGCATCAACCATGCACCAACTTGTACAAAACCTGTACCATGAACAAGTGCATAAACCATACACCAAACCTGTACAAAACCTATACCATGAACAAGTGCATCAACCATGCACCAACCTGTACAAAACCTGTACCATGAACAAGTGCATCAACCATGCACCAAACCTGTATAAAACCTGTACCATGAACAAGTGCATCAACCATGCACCAAACCAGTACAAATAACCTGTCACAACAACATGTCTAAACAACCTATCACAACAACCTATCTCATCAATATTATCAACCAAATCAGATCTACTCACCAAGATCAATCACCAATACAACTCTCAAAGATGTGCATCAACCAAGCATAACACAAAAATTCATAATCATCACCAAGATCAATATGTGCTTCTAATAATATACCAGTACAAGTATGCTACATCATCCATAAACCATGTGTCAATAATAGTACTAACAAGTGCCTCCAACTATGTACCGAGTATGTACCAATCATGTATCAACTACTCATCAACTATGACTCATCAAGATGTACCAGCATCATCAACTATACACCTCATGTATGTGTCAACTCATCAACTACTTGTCTCAACCATGTACCCAACATGTACCTCAACCAAAAGACCTCATCAATTTCATCATCCAAATATGATTTGTAACTCTATAATAGACCCAGTGTATATGATCAAATACCTGCAAATCTTCCTTAACTTTAACAACAAGAGACTAGCATTTTCATCAAACTTTACTTTAGTCTCGCATGACTAGTTTTGGATTAGTCAACAACCCTAACTTGAAATAATAATAACTATGTAATTGTAATGAAAAAAGATATGAAAATAGTATACAATGTTCTTTAGTGTGTTTTATGCAATTCCTCCAGGTGTCACTACTTGGAACCTCTCAGAAAAGGAGTTATAGAAAAAATGACATACCTTGTTAAATTCTGGCTTATTATAGAGAGCTACCTTGTAGAGCGTGCCCCCACACATAATATTTATTGAATGGATCTAAAAATGATACACAGAATACTAAAGACTGTAATATAACCAATACATTTGGTCTTACTGAACTTCGATATTTTATGAAGAAGTTATGACATTTTTACCCGAAACACCTGTTTTAGACTAGTTTCAGGACTAGCCACAAACCCTACTTTCCACAGAGTGGAAATCCAAAAATACAACGACCCACAACATGAAATGTTTACCACAGATACTTGGATATATTTCCTCAATGGCCTATCAATTTCACATTCTGAATCATTCTATAAAAATATGTATTGCAAAAATGTTGAGATGGCCTATAAATAACATACCTTAGAAAGCATCATCAAAATAATTTATCCTCCCTTGAATTCCGACCTTCTTTTCTTCACCTTCCCTCTGAAATTAGGCTTAGATATCCTTTGGTTACCTCAGTCACCTATAGATATTCAATATTCTCAAGTGTGATTTAAAATGAGAGAGCCTTGCCTCTTATTTATACTCTCCAAATATCTTCCTTAGAAGCATCTTCTAGGTCACTTAACCCATTTCTAGGTCACTTAACCTATTTCTAGGTCACTTAAGCCATTTATAGGTCACTTAACCTATTTTCCTCATTTTTAGGGTTAACCACTTTCCATAATTAGAAAGTTCTCCATTACTTTATCATTTAAATATTCTTCCTTGACTTTGTCACCTCACTTTATCATTTAAATAATCTTCTTTGATTTTGTCACTTCACTTTATTATTTAAATAATCCTTCTTGACTTTGTCACTTTAATTTATCATTTAAACAATATTTTCTTCTTTGCAAGCTCTTTGACTTCTTTTACCTTTTGGGGCTTCAAGCCAACATATGAGGGTCCTCCAACTTCCTAAGTCCATAACTCTCAAACTGTGAGAAGTTATGCGATGTTCCACATACCACCAAAAATGGCATGACATGTACTATCCATATATAATAGTATTACCTGAAAATATATCCAAATTCATACCATTATCCATCAAACAAACTTGGGTCCATTACCCAAACCTGGGTTCTCCAACTTCTCATGGCCATAACTCTCCAACCATGAGGAGTTATGTGGCGTTCCACATACAACTGGAAATGGAGTGACATGTACTATCCATCTAGAATAATATTACCTTAAAATATATTAAAACTCATACCATTATACATGAAACAACCTTGGGTCCATTACCCAAACCTTTGTGCTACCAGAATTNATTCTTCCTTGACTTTGTCACCTCACTTTATCATTTAAATAATCTTCTTTGATTTTGTCACTTCACTTTATTATTTAAATAATCCTTCTTGACTTTGTCACTTTAATTTATCATTTAAACAATATTTTCTTCTTTGCAAGCTCTTTGACTTCTTTTACCTTTTGGGGCTTCAAGCCAACATATGAGGGTCCTCCAACTTCCTAAGTCCATAACTCTCAAACTGTGAGAAGTTATGCGATGTTCCACATACCACCAAAAATGGCATGACATGTACTATCCATATATAATAGTATTACCTGAAAATATATCCAAATTCATACCATTATCCATCAAACAAACTTGGGTCCATTACCCAAACCTGGGTTCTCCAACTTCTCATGGCCATAACTCTCCAACCATGAGGAGTTATGTGGCGTTCCACATACAACTGGAAATGGAGTGACATGTACTATCCATCTAGAATAATATTACCTTAAAATATATTAAAACTCATACCATTATACATGAAACAACCTTGGGTCCATTACCCAAACCTTTGTGCTACCAGAATTCGCTACCGGACTTTCTCCAAGGGTTGACATAAATCACTAAGGGTTGACATCAATATACAATATCACTCTCCAATAGTTGACATCAATGAAAACCAACAATCCATCAATCTGACAATCTCCCCCTTTGGAATTTATGGAAACACCAACATTGATGGCAACACTTAGTCATGATAAAATTCATGCTTATACTCTTCATCAATGTTTCTATCTCTACCCCTTTGACATCAATGGAAAAGGGTATCTCCCTTTAGGGTTGCTCCTCCTAACTGAACTCTCCTTGGGGATTCTCCCCCTATCTACGTGCCTTTGATTTTTCTTTGTGTTTATAAGCCTATGATTACTCTCTTTCCCTTCATATGAATAAAATCTCCCCTTTTGAAAAAGGGTATCACTCTGAATTCATATCGCTCATTCTTCCCTTGTGACAATCGCTCCCCTTGGAAACATTCCTCTATGTTCTCTCTCCAAGAATTTACCTTTGCATCTGATAAATCTCTCCCCCTTTGTCCTATTTATGGTGCTTCCTCATGTACATCTAAGACATAAAGGATAAGCAATCAAAAGAATTCATTTTGGAGTAGAAATTACTCCTAGTATCCGGCGAATATACTCAAGGGATTCCCATGGAAGGGGTTTTGCAAAGATGTATGCCACTTTTTCTTTTGTTCCCACATATTCAACTCTAATGTTTTTCTCGGCAACTTCTTCCCTTAGAAAGTGATACTTTATTGGAGTGTTCTTTGTCTTGGAGTGCATCACCAGGTTTTTTGAGATACTGATGATGCTTTTATTATCACAATAGATTGGAATGGGCTCATCATACTCAACTTGTATATCTGTCAAAGTTTGTCTCATCCATAGAACATGTGTACAACATGTTGCTACTACAATATAGTCAGCCTCGGGTGTAGATAAGGATATTGATGATTGTTTCTTGCTTAGCCAAGATACTAAAAACTCACCCAAGTAGAATTTTTCTCCACTGGTGCTTCATCGTTCATCAATGAAACGTACCCAATATGCATCTATGTAGGAAATAAGTGATAGATCCTTTCCTTTTGGATACCATAATCCAAACTATTATGTTCCTTTGAGATATCTGAAAATCCTCTTCACTGCTAATACATGTGATTCCTTTGGTGCTTCTTGAAATCGTGCCACCTATCCAATTGCATGAATTACATCTGGTTTGGATGTTGTCACATATAGTAAGCTACCAATCATTGACCCATATTTCCTCTTGTCTGTAGACTTTGAATCATCATCTTTTCTTAACTTGGAACTGGTTTTCATAGGAGTGGTAAATGGTTTGCAATCTTCCATTCTGAACCTCTTTAGCATTTCTATGATATACTTAGTTTTAGAAATAAAATTCCTTAGTTTCTTTGACATATCTGAAGACCCAAAAAGAAGGATAGTTCTCCAAGTAATAACATTTTAAATTCATTCTGCACATCCTTTGCAAATTTCTGGCTTAACCTATCATTAGTACTTCCAAAACAATATCATCAACATAATTTCAATTAATAAAATATTACCTTGATGTAGAGGTTGTTGTTTGCGCTTCCTTTCCATAGTTCGTAGGAAGTTTTTTCATTGTTGTTTCTGAGCATTACTCTGCTTTGAATGTGAACTGATGTATGCACTGCATGTGTCCAAAAATATCTGTCAATTTCGAATCCATTAGCACTATTCAAGCCATTTCCTGTGTAATTATCATCCATTATGATAATGTTCCTTTGTCTCTGAACCACTCTCGGAACCAATCTATGAATCCATGCTCTCATCTACTATCATATATCTATCCAAACCTACTAAGTGTTATTACAAATCAATCTCTTTCCATACTGTCCAAGACTCTACTTGCGCAATTGTCCATAATGCTGACCCATTTATCACTATATTATCATGAAGTCTTGATTAATCTATCAAACTATAATTTTGCTAACTGATTGCTTTGAATCCATCTTCTCAAACTCTGAAAGATTCTCGGAGGATGGTTCTTTGGTCTGTCACAGCTATGGCATAGACTCCCCCTGTCTAGTATTCATATTACTTAGGAGTCTCTAAGATGGATGGCTCAGAACAATTCCTGCTGAGATGTGTATTCATCATCATCTTCATTGATAGATTCGACATCATATTCATTGGTAGATTCATTATCTCTCTGAGCTCTGACTTCTTTCTTTCTGTCTGTGGATTCATCTTTCACTACAATGCCTGAAAGTACAATTTCTTGAACCTATTCCTTATTTACCTGTCCTTCCTTTCTTTCATTTATTTTCCAAACCTTTCTATATTTGTCATATTTCTTTTTCTCTATAGAATTTTATTCATCTCGTTTTATTGTCAATCTTGCGATCTCTGGTACCTGGTCTTTGTTCACCTGTTTTTTCTGTTTTATTATCCATACTTTCTTATATCTCATATCAATATTCTCTTTCATGGAAGTATCGATCATGCTTCTACAATCACTGGCTATGTGTCCATAGTTATGAAATTTGTAACACTCAATGTTACGTGCGATCACATATGCACTTCTTGCTTGAACATTTATTTTATAATCCTTGCAATCTGCAACCATGTGTCCAAAGTTAGTATAATAAAAGCAATGACCATAAAATAAATTTGCATACCTGGGAGTGAATGATCTTCTTTGTGGCGTAGTCCTTCTGAATTTTTTCCTTTACTGATCATGATCATGATTGAAGATTCTTTTTGGCTTGAACATGGATGGTCTTCTTGAATATGTATCTTCAATAGTTTTCTTAATTTTGGTTGACCATTATTTCTTCCTTTGATTACTTCTTCATAACTCTTTCTATTTTCTTCATTCTTCTTTTCTAGCAACCTAGAGTGCTTCTCTTCATTCTCTATAACTGATGTGGATTATTCTGTCTCTTCAACATTCTTGTTGCGCTTGATGATTTTACTTCTCAATGTGACAACTTCTTTTTCAAGCTTCTCAACCTCTTCTTCTTTCTTCATTATCTGAGACTTCATGACTTCTTCTATTCTTTTCACTTGTTCAACCTGAATTTTTAATGTGATTATTTCTTCTTCAAGTCCTTTCTTTTCTTGACCAAATTCTGTGTCAAGTTGGTTTAGATCGTTAATTTTTTCCTTAATATGATCTGTCAATATCTTCTCTCTCATTTTTGCTTCTTCTTTATGTTCTGCTATGTTGGTTTCCAAACACTGCTTTTGATATTCAAGATTTTCTTCGATATTTCTAGCTTCTTCTAGCTAAGTTCTTAAGTTCTCGATGAACTGTTGAGCTTCTTCAAAAATATGAACACTTTCCTTTTGTTTCATCAGTTCTTTCTTGAGTGAATTGGTTTCTTCTCTTAGTTCATCTAAATAACTCATTAATTCTTCTTCATAGTTTTCTTCCTTTGAAATTAGTTTTTTTGTCTCATTTCCTTCATGGCATTTTATTTCAAGATGTCCACGTTTTTCACAATTAAAAAAAAACAACATACCTCTGGTAATTATGTACTCTTCATCTTTTGAATCTTCATGACATGGTGAACATAATTCTTCTTGATTTGTATCTGCATCTTCTTTGACATTTTCTGAATCTGTGATGGGTGAAAATATATGTCATGTAAGTTATCCCAAAGTTCTTTTGCTAATGAACATTTACCAACCTTTTTTCTTACAAGATTAGGTAGTCCTTCCCAGACAAAATCCATTTCTATTTTGTTATTCTTCCTCAATTCCTTCTTGGTTGCAGTCTTTTCCCTTTTTTAACTATCATATCCTATAACAACTGATATCCAATTATAATTTTCATGTTCCTGTAAAAGTGATTCCATCCTTTTGCTCCACAACTCATATTTAAAACCAGTCTGACCATCAAACATTGGTACTCCATTCTTAGAATAATCCATGATCTCCTTCCAGTGGTTAAACTGTTTCCTGAAGGAACCAGATCTAATACCAATTGTTGGATTACTGAGAGGGGGGGTGAATCAGTAATAGAACAATGTATTCCTTTTTAACCATATAATCCAAGTGTTATATCAATGTATCATTATCATCCAATAACTTCAGAGTAAATAAGAAATGAACAAATGAACAATCATACACATACACAGTACACTGGTGTTTTATGTGGAAACCCAAAGCAGGAGAAAACCACATAATGCTTTTTCTTATATGTATTGAAGAATTACATTTGTTGGAAGCACCAAATTCCTTTGTTTTCCAGCTGCAACTGAAAGGAGTCTCCAACCCCCTTGTTTCTCAGGCTACAACTTGAGGGAAGCTCCAACTCCCCTATTCTCTGGCTACAACTAGAAGGAGGCTACAACCCCCTATGTTCTCTGGCTACAATAAGAAGGTGGCTACAACCACATTTCCTTGCCCCGCCCAATCACCCTTAAGTATAAGTAGAATGATGGAACCACTATCACACTATCATTGTGAGATATACTGTTGTAAACCTGTACCAATCAACTTGTAATCAACCTGTACCATAAACAAGTGCATCAACCATGCACCAACTTGTACAAAACCTGTACCATGAACAAATGCATCAACCATGCACCAAACCTATACAAAACCTGTACTATGAACAAGTGCATCAACCATGCACCAACCTATAAAAAACCTGTACAGGTCACTTAACCTATTTCTAGGTCACTTAACCCATTTCTAGGTCACTTAACCTATTTCTAGGTTACTTAAGCCATTTATAGGCCACTTAACCTATTTTCCTCATTTTTAGGGTTAACCACTTTCCATAATTAGAAA
>SNQJ01S0092717.1:32726-44235 GCA_010110895.2 Picea sitchensis | reverse complement strand
AACTCTCAAACCGTGAGGAGTTATGTGACGTTACACATACCACCATAAATGGAATGACATGTACTATCCATATAGAATAGTATTACCTGCAAATATATAAAAAATTATACCATTATCCATCAAACAAACTTGGGTCCATTACCCAAACCTGGGTTCTCCAACTTTTCATGGCCATAACTCTCTAACCGTGAGGAGTTATGTGGCGTTCCACATACCACCGGAAAAGAAATGACATGAAATATCCATCTAGAATATTCTTACCTTAAATTATATTAAAACGCATACCATTATACATGAAACAACCTTGGGTCCATTACCCAAACCTTTGTCCTACCAGAATTCACTACCAAACTTTCTCCAAGTGTTGACATCAATCACTAAGGGTTGAAATCAATCTACAATATCACTCTCCAATAGTTGACATCAATGAAAGCCAACTATCCATCAACCTAAGCCAACTGTCTGACAAATATATGATGTCCTTATACCAGATGCATTTTTCCAAGTTGAGGTTGACATGAGAGTCTTTATCAACAATCTCAGTTTGCTGATTTTCTGAATGTATGTTCATGCAATCAACCCCCAAAGCCTTGTAATTTGATTCAAACAACAACCTAGCTAAACATTGGCCTTTTACCAATTTAGTGGGCTTCAATTCCAGGTCAAATTCCAGAATTTTAGCAATCCGTTTGCTTCTCTTCCCATCTATGTCAGGCTAGATCAATATCTCTTTTACTGAGACTGAGGGAACATATGCAACAATCTTTGAATTTAAAACATAGATCCTGAAATCCTTGAGGGCTTTAACCAAAACATATCTTTCTTCTCCATGATATCATATCTCATTTCTGCATCCCTCAATGCTCTACTAAAAAAGGAAATAGGATGATCTAACCCCCCTGTATTTTTCTATAGCAAAACAACAACCAATGTGTCAAATGAGGCAAAAAAAAATATCAGAAATTCCATAGAATAGTCAGGGTTGATTAGCACAAGTGCTTCATTCAAAGCCCTCTTTATTTGGTCAAAAGAATATATGGACTCAACAGTCCATTTCAGCTTGCTTCCTTTTCTAAGCATGGTTGTAATGTGCTTAACCAACTCAACAAAATTAGAGACGAATCTTCTCAGAAAATTGATTTTACCCAAGAAATACTGAACCTATTTCTTGGATCTGGGAAAAGATAAGGCCTCGATGGCCTCTACTCTACTCGGATGAATTCTTACCCCTTCTACTGACACAATATGCCCCAATGATTTTCCCTCCTTCATAGCAAACACATATTTCTTAGCAAACACATATTTCTTAGGATTGAGGGAGAGACCAAACCTTCTTCACTTTAGGAAGACCTTCTTCAAATGATGACAATGCTCTTTTTCATACTTTGATAACATTGTAATGTCATCCAAATAGATGACTACAAATTTATCTTTTACCCCAACAAAGGCATTTTCCATGGCTCGCTAGAAGTTTTCTCCTGCATTCATCAATCCAAAGGTCATTTTAGCATACATGAATGTGCCCCAAGGATTAGTGAAGGTTGTCTTCTCTCTGTCTTGAGGAAAGAAAAAGATCTGATTGTATCCATAGAATCCATCAATCATGGACATCCTAGATGAACCGACCACTCTCTTCAAAATGTACTCTATCTTTGACAAGGGGTAGTTGTCCTTTTTGGAGCTCCTGTTCAAATTCCTGAAATCTACACATAATTTGATTTCCCCGTTTTTCTTCCTCACAGGCACCAAGTTAGCCACCTATTATGAATATCTCAAAGGAATGATGATTTGGGAATCCAACAACTTTTTCACTTCTTTTTCCATAATAGGCAACAACATGGGATTTATCTGTCTGAGTTTCTTCCTAAAAGGTTTGGTCTCTTCTTTCAAAGGGATCTTATGCTCAATGATGCTGGTGTCATATGTTCTCAAATATTCATATTTCTAGGCAAACACATCAACAAACTCCTTCAAAATACTATCATACTCAGTGCTTTGCTCCTTTGATAAACTGCTAGACAATTTGACATACTTGGGATCCTCCTTTGTTCCTAAATTGCATTCAGTCACATCAGCATCTTCCGTTGAACTTTTAACTTTTACAATAATATCATTTCTGTCAAACAATCTCTCCAAGGGGACAAGTCCTTTTGGAATATGGTTACTTGGTAATTGAACAATATGATGGTCAACAATTTTATTCAGAAAAATATCAGCATAGGGGTTTTCTTCATTATCCTGATCCTGATTAGTGTGCAAATCAGAAAATTCATGCACAACCTCAAGAAATATTTTTATCTTGAGATCATCCTCAAAAAACTTCCAATGTCTGACATTTTCAGGAATAGAGGGTCTGTATTTTACTTCCACCTCATACTTGAGTTTGGGGGGCAAAGGAACCCTGAACTTACTTGCCGAGACAACCAAGGAATCTTCCATAATGTTCTCCTCTCTTGGAACGAATGATATATTAAAAGACAAGAAGAAACTGTCAACGAGATCCTAGACTTCATTTCTATAGGCCCTTAACCTGGGGTGCTTAGCCTGATACTGATTTCTGACTTGATGAACAATCAACTCAGTGTCTCCAAATACTACTAGATCCTCAATATTCATGTCTTTGGCAACTCTCAAACCCAGAACAAGAGCCTCATATTCTGCCACATTGTTTGTTTCTTCAAATTCAAGATTATAAGACAGAGATATGGTCTCTTGGGCAGGGGAAATGAAAACTACCCCAACACCAGCACTTACCCTAGAAGAGGATCCATAAAAAAACATTTTCCAAACATAGGTATTGGTAGGAGGTTATTCACAATAGGTGATGGGATGCGTTCTGATTTCAATAGGTGTTTGATGAACATCAATGAGTTCTAGCATATTGGTTCCTAAATCAATATCAACTGCAAAAATGGGGTGATTGCTCGGATTTTCTTCATCACTGATAATGTAAGCAAGTTGTTCTTCTCTATAAAGCCTTCTATGTTCTCCCCCAAACACAAGAAAAATGGAATATGAAAGATCCCCCTAGTCTTTTGATCTGATATCTATACAAGAGAATTCCAAACTTAGGGGGGACATCAATTACCACAATATCCATGACCACACTTTTCATTGGAAACTAGAATAAGGAAACAATCAGGTCTTTGATAACCCCGAGACACTTCACCTTCCTAGAATCAAATGAGTATAGTTCATGGTAAGTTTTTGTAAAATCCAACCCAATATCATTCATGACAATCTTAGGAATAATATTGTGAGATGCCCCTGAATCCATCAAGCAGTTGTGAAACACTTTATCATGAATGTTTAATGAGGTATAGAAAGGAGGGGAGGAGTCATCCCTATATTCTACCAAAGTCCCTAGTATGAAAACTAGTTTTTCATCTTGGAGGTTGACCGAGTCTGTGGGATGAGATGAAGGTTCAGGCTGTAGAACTCTGGAAATGTACCTTTTGAAATTCTCATTCTTAACTAGCTCTAAAAAGGGTACAAGTATTTTAATCTTTTGAATCTCATTCTCAAAGATAAAAGAGGAGGGAGGGTTCAGAATCTCCTTCACTTCTGGGATAGGGATCTTGACCACTGCCTAGGGGTTTTGTGCCTCTTTTTCTTTGTTTCTACCCACCACACTCTTATCATGATGCTCTGCTCTAGTAGGATGATCAGGGATGTTAGGATTTCCCTCATTCTTCTTGGACCTGAGGTTGTATCTATTTGGATGGCCACTGGTCCTTTCCCATTTTATCATCTCATTTAGTTGGCTTCCCATGAGAGACTGTTCATATGCAGATTGAGTTAAATGAGGGGATGAAGAGGTGTCACCAAGACAATGGATTTAAGGATCAACTTCTTCTTCCTCTCCTTATTCATCAATAATTAGGTTATTTTGTAGAGAGGGTTGGATTTTTTGATCATCCCTACCCCTATTTCTTTGATCTTTCTGGATGATCCGAGGGGAGTTATTTGGTCTTCTGAAATAACCCGTGTTATTAGTATTCTGAGTGTTCCTATAGCCTTGTTTCCCCTCAAATTCCAAGTTCTCCATTTCTGCAGAAAGTGATTTTACCAATTTTGTCAACTCATCCACTTGAGGGTGGGCAGTAGAGGAACCAGAGGTTGAATATTTAGACCTACCTTTTCTTTTGTCTCTATCAGACTTACTCCTAAGTTTTTCAACTTCCAATATATTGGACTCTACTTCCATAGATGCATCTTGCATATGAGCTGATGAGGTATCTCTTCTTTCCCTCAACAGGAGGCAAAACTCAGGGTCAAAAGCACTAGCATAAGTAATATTGGAAGAGGTTTTTGTAGGCTTAATTTCAATGCTAATATTATTGTACATCTTATGAAATCTCTTTGAGAAGTCTGAAACAGATTCACCTTCTTCTCTCTTAAGTGACCCAAAATCTATAATATAATAAAGGAAATCCTTTTTGTCCCCCCAATGTCTCAGGAATGAATCATCCAAGGCTTCAATCCCATCAATATATCCAAGAGTCAAACCCATAAACCCTTTTCTAGCCTCAGCATCAAGGCGCTATACAAAAACTCTCAACCAAACATCTTCATTTTCAATATTAAGATTATTTGCATAACTGTAAAAAGATGAAAGGTGTTCTTTTGCAGTTATGTCTTATTCCCCTGTAAACTTAGGCATGTACTTGAGGTAATCTTCAACTGGGAGGGGATTCATAGGCTGAGGTAAAACGAGAGGGGCATACCTAGCAGCCACTATGGAATCCATTATGTTTCTAGGAGGATTATCACCTTCCATTGGGATGTGAACTATAAGAGAACCCAGGGGAGATGGAGTTTGGACAGGTGTGACTTGAGTTGTGTTTCTATGGGAAATGGAAAAAAACTTAGTGTTGGAGGAAATTAATATGGGGTTCAAAGGAAAAGAAGTTTCCCCCTCTCTAGATACAACAATTTTGATGGGAGGAGGAGCAGGAAAACCCAAAGTGGGAAAATATTCTAAGCTTCTGGGTCTAAACCACTTTACAATATGAGGAGTAACAAAAATTTCAAAACTTCCTCTTTCCAAATGAAGACTAGAAGGGGGGAGTTCAACAAAAAAACTTCCAAAATTTAAACTTCTTGAAACTCCAATATATGGTATAATAAGAGAATTAGATGCAACTACTAGAGTTTTAAAAGAATAATCATGTAAATTACCAAAATCACCTGGTACAATAGCTGAAATCCCTTATTGAGAGGTATTTCCTTTCTTGATAATATTTTATGGGTCAGCTTTAGGTGTTTCTAGAGGAAACTGTGGAGTAGACCTCGTGTGTTTTACTTTGGGAGCCACAACTGAAACAATGGATTTTCCAGGTGCAAGTTGCAATCTTCAAGGTACTGATTTATGATGCACCTTCAAAATCAGAATTTATTTGTCGTTCAATCCCAGGGAAAAGTCTTCAATTCATTCCCCGACAACGACGCAATGAATTTTAGCACTGAGAGTCACCCTTAGATTATAAGAGGATAATCCTAGTACCCATCAGAATGTTTTGTGGAGGTTGGTTCATGAGTGGAGGTCAAATGGACAAAAACTCAGTACAAGAAATATTTAACACAGAAACTGGACAAGAAATGCATAGGGAAATGAGGTCCTCATTAACTTCAGTCAATGGTTTAAGATTAAAGGTGAGCAGAAGGAAGACTTAGTGAAAGAGGTGAACAAGTATGCCATGAGAATCCGACCTTCAAGTAGCTTGGTGAAGAAAAACTCAGGCTCAAGAGCACTCTTGAACTCAAGTTTCAGACACTGAAATATGTCATGACAACATGATAATCAAACCTACATTATCATATGACTACAACACTCATCTGGATCCTCCATGCACGAGAATTTCATCATAAGGGAAATAAGATAATAAAGGGAAAGTACTGGAACATGTCATAACAACATTCTAATTAAAACTTCATTACAATACAACTATAACCCTCCATTGGATCCTCCATGCCCGAGTGTTTCAACATAGTTTAGACAAAGAGATGAAAGAAGTTGACTTCTATTAATGTGAAAGTCTCAAATCTCATACAAAACCAGAGAACAACTCTGTTATAAAAAAATAAAAAATAGAGAGCTTTGCTCAACCATTTGACGACCATAAAAAAATATTGAACTGATCTATTTATACTCAGATCGGCCCACAACTACCAGGAGTGTGATCTAGCAATCCCATTCAAAGCTTTATGTTTTGGAAACCTTCTATCAGATCGTGTGTGTTTCCTCCATTCAAACACAAACCATGTTTAGTATGGACCTGTAGGAAAAACTGTCCATTGATGTACCTCGCGCTGACAACTCTATCCCCTTAGCCATAATTTCCATTCTTTCCCTTTATGGATTGGGATGAGGTTTCATATACCACCCCCTGCTACATTAACTAGATCTATCTCGGGATCAAAGAAGAGGCTTGAGGGCTACAGGGTGACCACGTGCCGCTCATGGATTGGGCGTTGAATAAGTAGGTGGTCACGAAAAAGTCAATCCTCGTTCATTGGTTGAAACCTTATTGAGATTTGGAGCACGTATGGACGACTAGCGGGAGACCACCTATCGCTGGTAGATACAATATTAAATGTGAACATGATTTCAGGGTTGTAGGAAGTAATTTAGGCCCACACCACTTCTAGTCCTGAAACGCACCCTCTTTCACCATGTAGCCTCCTCGCAAAACCATGGTTTGGATTTCAGCCCGCCTTTTAGATTTTAACGTTCGCACATGTTGCGGCCCCGAAATGATCTGAGGTCATTGCTCTGAAAGGGACCTGAGATCTAGGCACACCGACTAATTTAGCACATTCACCAAAAATTTAACCACTTGCTAACTGCAGGAACCCTCCAACTGTGTTTATAGATGGCCCCGAATAGAAATATGTAGGGGAATTCTGCCATTGTAACTGCATTTTCCTACATGATGCACTGATGGCTGTCACCTGCGAACCTGAACAATTGTATGTGATAACAGATTGATTCGCCCAAATTTCTCTCAGACAACTTTTTGCTGGTAAATTCCAAAGGCCAACCCTCTTTTATAAGGACAATGCCAATTTCTTTCCCGGAAGCATCACATTCCAGGACAAAGGTCTTTGTGAAATCGGGAAGGGCCAAGACTAGAGTGGTGCACATGGCCATCTTCGAGGTTTGAAAATACTGAGCAGCTGCTGAAGTCCAAGTGAAATAATTCTTTTTAAGGAGTGCAGTGAGAGGCGCCACAATCTTTCCATAATTATTAACAAACTTGCGATAATAACCTGTTAAACCAGAAATCCATGCAAGATTTTGAGAGTCTTTGGGTGAGGCCAATCTTGCATAGCTTCAATATTTTTAGGATCCAGCCTGATGTTGACCTTGCTAACAATATGACCCAAGTAATCGACTTCTGAGGCGCCAAAAACACATTTATATTGTTTGAGGAAAAGTTGGTAATGAGAGAGTATATGGAGAACTCAATCCACATGAGCAATATGGGCTTTCCAGGTTTTACTATAGATGAGGATATCATCAATAAAACTAAGAAAAAATGATGGAGAAAAGGATGGAATACATGGTGCATGAGGCTTTGGAAAGTGGAGGGAACATTACACAAGCCAAAGGGCATGACCAAAAAATCATAGTGGCTCTCATGAGTTCTAAGTGAAGTATTAGGAATGTCTGCTTCTTTCATACGAATCTGGTGGTAGCCATAATGAAGATAAAGTTTAGTAAAGAACTAGGCGCCACTCAATTCATCCAAGAGGTCATCAATGATAGGAATGGGAAATTTTTATTTAATGGTGAGTTTGTTGAGGGCGTGGAAGTCAAGAAACATGCACCAAGAACCTTCTTTCTTAAGGACCATGACCATAGGAGAATATTAGGGGCTCATACTAGGGTGGATAACATCTGCGTTGAGCAGTTCTTGAAAATTTTTCTCAATTTCATTTTTTTGGGAAAAAGAGTGACGATAGGGACGGGTATTGGGAGGAAGGATTCCTAGGACAAGGGGAATGGACTGATCATGAACACCATGGGAAGGAGGGAGTCCCTAGGGAGTGGAAAAAACCACTTGATGTTTAGAGATGATATATTGGAGGTCCTACGACACAAAGGGTGTCTCAGTTTCTTGTATGGCATGGAGTTGGGCAATAATGCCATAATGACCTTTTTTGAACATCTTTTCCATGCAATGGGAACTAATGATCTCTAGGGAACTGACGATGATTCCTTGGAACTTATATTGTTGGCCCTCCTGGTCGAATTGCATGGTTAATTCCTTAAAATCCATGAGAAATATGGGACCCAAATTCCTTAGGCATTATGCGCCCGACACAATGTCACAACCACCCATGTCAATAGAAAACATATGCGATTTTAGGTGGTATTCACCAATTTGGAGACACATTTTCACAACGCCCTCCACATTTCATGGGCCCTCCATTGGCAATCATGATTTGAAAATTATTGACTGGACGAACATAGCAATTAGTTTCTTGGGAAGCGTAGCAACGAATAAAATTATGGGAGCTTCCACTATCAACAAGAATGATGACCTTCCTATGCTTGATGTAACCAATTATCTTGAGGGTTTGGGGAGTAGAGAAGCCAGTGAGAGAATTTAGGGAAATGACCGGTTCTACTTTAGGAGGGTTTGAGGGAGGGCTTATGTCAGTGGGTTCAGGTGACACAGACACAAGGGGAGCCTCAACATCCTCTTCCGAAACATCCTCCGAGATGGACATACAAAGATTTTTTTCCTTACACTTGTGTCCCGGAAAATATTTTTCATCACAATTATAAAAAAGGCCTTTAAGTTGGCATTCAACCATTTCGGCCCTGGTCAATTTCTAGATCTTTAGTGAAGTAGAAGGAGGAGTGGGAGTTATTGGTTTAGTGCAAGGAATAAAGGAGGGTTTTTGGTTTTGAGAAGAGACAATCTGTTGTGCTTCCTTAGCTCTTTTAGTAGCATCCACCCAACTCTAAGGCTGAGCCATAAGGAAATGGGCACGAATCGCATCCTTGAGGCCACTGATAAAACATTCTCGGGAAAAAGCATCATACATTCCTTCTGTACGAAAATCTAGTCACTCAAAAGTAGCTATAAAGTCTTCCACTATGCCAGATTGTTTCATCTTTTTTAAATGGCCTAAATGGTTGGTGTTAGTGTCAAAGTGTTCATAAAGATTTTCCATGAAGTGTTTCCAAGCCATATACCCTTGGTGGGTATTTTTTCTCCATTTCCACCATTGCCAACATTATTGATATAGATGGAAAACACTATACCGGAGTTTGGCTAACTCATCCATAATGCTATACAAAGAGAAATAATGTTCCATTTGAGTTACCCAGCCAGTGGGATCCGAGCCATAAAATTTGGTCACATCCACATGTGGAATGCATAGGTCATGTTGAAAGTGATGGGGCTGAAAATTCTATGAATGAGAGGAAGTTTCACCTTTGGTATGCAAAGGTGGGTCAGATAAGGGAAGATATGCACAAATATGCAGCTTGGCGCAGATCATCGTAGTGATAGATTCAAGCTGGGTAGTAATGTCTTGTTTGAGTTCATCGATTGACGCGACGATGGAGGAAGTCATTTTTTTATTGATGGTGGAAATATTGGCACTGATCTATCTCACTTCTTGTTGGGTTTCTGTGAAATTAGAGTGCAAGGTATTGAAGAGAGCTTCCAAGTCTTGGCTACGGGTATGGGCCATGATGACGAGGGAACACGAAAAGGGGCGGGTGGGACCACAAATAAAATGGTTTATGGGTGAAGTGGAACACAATGATCAGGGCGATATGTTGAAGCCAATGGGGTAAAGCCCAAATAAGGGTGTTGGAAGGGGGTCGGGTCCACATGATATTTTTTTTTTGCTGAAAAATGATAGGTATGACTGTGATAAGGGAGAAGAGATAAATCCAATGGAATAGGTCTCAAATAATGGTGACAATAGGATCCAAACTCTTTTTTACTCCTGTGGACTTATACTCTAATCTGAAGAATATTCCAGTGATGAAATTCCCAAATTCTTAACAGGAAGAAATGTGTAGTAATTTCCCAACTCGAATGCAGGAGATATAGTTGCGTGGAAATATATCTTGTCTATTCTATTTTTGTTTCTGTCCCAAAGGTTAGGTATTCAAGGGTTCTATAGAAAAGGGTTTTCCTTGTGCTATAGATCTTTGATATACGTGCGGGGTCCAACAGTAGTACTCGACTCAATATCTCAGGGCACCAACTAAGAAAGATAGACCGTGCCCTTAGTCGTACTACCTGACTACCCAGGTACTAGAGAGTATCTTCCCGAATGTTGTTTTTGGTGGCACTATAGTAGTCAAGCAACTGATCGATTTATATATGGAGGGCTTTAGAATATCTAGGGCGATCCATATACAGGTGTTGTCTGATGCGCTACCACTCGAAGGGGTACCAACAGGGGTTACAAGGGTGGCCAACATATGTGTGCTTAAGTACCACTTTTATTTCCTGCATGTATGAGTCCATGACCATGGTTTTATGCACATAACGATAGATCTATGTAGCTTAAAGATGTTGGAATATGTCTCTACACTGAAAACAATTAACCCATAATTTTCTTCCAAGGAAGGTTCTCTCATACCACTTGTAATATTCCAGATATAAAAAAACATGTAGAACATAAATTAATAGCTAGAAATGGTAGATGAACAACAATATAACCAGAACAACACCAAAATAATACCAAAATGATACTAGAATAACACCATAAAGAGAACTTTCATTAGTGAGAGCAATGTTCACTTGCCTCTGTGAGGAGGCAACCTCTAGTAGAGTAGAGCTCAATTACAATAATATCCAAGACAAAAGTTCTCATACCCTCAACTCCTATTTATACTAAATATGTCTATCAAAAGAACCATCTAGAGGAATATCCTTCTAGAAGCAAAATATTCTATTAGGTCTTCTTACATTGGACTTATTCTTCCTTATTGCTAGGCCTTATTAATATTGACCTCTATTACATGGAAATATATTATTCTACCTATGTGAGGGGTTAGGTCCCTAACAACCTGACTGTCAAATGGTAGGGAATCGGATTATAAGAAAATCACTCAATGTTAAAGTGTGACTACTTGAAAACACACTATGTTTAGTCAACTAACCTTCTGAGATCAGAGATGATATTTCTAGTTGTGAGTTAAAATATTGACTGAAAATAAGCTAAGCAATAAAGAAATGTGCAAAATATAAAATATCATAGACTTAGTCCAACCCTCAGTACATTTATGTGACAATTGTTTGTGTGGAACATTAGATGAAAGATCATCCAATTAATTGATTGTCTTTAACATCAATATATGAAACAATTGTTAATCACCATACTCAGAATATCCCTGTCTGTAAATTGTTTAAAGGAAAATTATAAATCTATAGTAAATTATGACAACAAATGTGAATCTATAGGGAATGAATGCAATCAAAAGAAAGAGAAAATTTAAAGAAAAATACTAAAGGAAATATACAACACA
>SNQJ01S0092717.1:0-23927 GCA_010110895.2 Picea sitchensis | reverse complement strand
TTAGGGCGCGGGTTACTTGATTTAAGAGGTTTTTCAAGAGTTTGTTCAGCATGGCCTTGGCAAGGAAGGGATATGAGTTGGCATGATGCCAGGTAAGCATATGTGGTGCAATTTAGGGTTATAACAAAAACCATAAGACTTCAATTCCATATTTCTTCTAAATTTATTCTAAAGATACAAGTACACCAACAAACCTTTGTCATGCTAAAAAGATGAATAAAAATATGATTCAAAAAATCCTCAACATTGCACACCAAGGTTTGTATTTCCTCTTGTCATTAATGATAATAATATGAAACATCCATATGAATATCTTCAACCTTATGAGAGGCAAAAGGAAATCAAGATGTAAATGGGGGCATTTAAGACACTCTGGAAAGGTTCAAGTAATCTCATATCACATCCTAGATGGATTGAATCCCCCATCATAAATGAAAGATATAATTAGAAATCATAAATGAATAAAATGACTAAAGCCTTATTTATAATGATTTGAAGTTTGGCATGATGGGAAAATATGTGAGACTGATATCATAAAGTTTCCAAGAATTTTCTAAGTTGAGAAACTATAAATTTCATTTCCTCGAGCTTATATATGGCATATAATACAAAAAATATGAAATGAAAAATAAGAATGTGTATCTTATCTCTGTTCTAGATAGGCTTTCCATTCAAAAGAATGAGACATATAATCCGAAAAACAAAATCTGTTATGATCCAAATTCTTAAAATATCATAACAAAAGAGAAATACACACCATGTACAACAATGTGGGCATGGAGCACAACTCCAATATATATAAGAGATACAAGTTACACAATAACTCCTTAAATAATAGGAGAACCTCCTCCACTTAACCAAATACATTTATACATTAGTACATGACATCTATATATACCTATTCACACCTACACATGTGGCCCTTTTACTATTAGGCTGACCCTATTAAATATATATTTACACATTACATGTATATTTGTCTGCATATATTCCCCCCCTTGGAGTCATATCATATACATTTAACCCTGTATATTCCCCCTTTGGATCATAACACAATACCCTCTTTCAAAAAGATTTTTCCTCAAAGCTTTGCAATTAGGCTTCACATGTGATGAAACCAAGTAATATTATTGTCTTATGTTCCTTCTTTCTTCTTTCTACTAATGATGATCCATCCATCCAAAATCAATTATTTTTTGTCGTAATCCTTGGTGGCTAGTTGTTGCACAATTTTCTTTCCCTTGATTCCATGTATTGTTGTTGAAGCTTCTCTAATTTGTAGTATATGTTGGTTTATAATAATATCTTGTTGAATAATGGTTTTGTGATGCCATATTCCATGAATATTGATTATTATTCCATATTTTTCCTTGATAATGTTGATATTGATCTTCTTGTCTTCCCTAAAATATTTCCTGATAGTGATGGTGTTGATATGGTTTCACATTTAATGGCTTTTGTTCATTCTCCACACCCATTTCATCTATATTCTTTTCAAATACAATGAACTCCTCTATTCTCTTTGCTTGGTCTTTTATCAGTCTAGCCTTGGAGATAATACCACCATATTTGGCATGTGCATCCTCTAGATGAAGTTCAACTTCTTCATTGATATTCTAGTAACCTTCTTGAATCTTGTCTTCTTTCTCCTTTTGAAGCTGCAATGTTACCCCATTTATCAAATTCTAACGTCCTTCTTCAATTCTAGATTGCATTTCTTATTTTACCTCATAAATATTTAGGGATTCCTCAACCTTCTTGTAAATTTCCTCTTCAATTGTTTTGGCAGTTTCTTCATATAATATCCTCTCTTTCTCTTGATTTTGACAATGCTTCTTTTATTCTTTCAATCTATTAACCTCACCCGGTAGTTTTTTATTATGGTTTTGTAATCTACATATCTTTTCATATTTCTTTTTCAAATCTTCCTTTGAATCATCATTTTCCCACTTTTATTTGCTAGTATTTCCCTATTTTATTTTTTGAACTTCCCTCCTCCTCACTTCACTCTATTTCAATCAGTTAACTGAAGACTGATAGACTAGTTAACTCAAACTAGGTGGTAGTTCACTCCCATAACTGCCTGAGAGACTAGACTAGGTACAAATTTACTCCTATAACTGTTGGTGTGTGTCCAGATTACTCTATACCACCACTATGTCACATCAGTTACTCATGTATCCTATATCTATTGTAAACTATTCACTCTTTGAGCGTGGAATACGGTTAATGGGAATTCTTCCATTCTTTCTCTCTTGCTTTTTATTTCTCAATTTCTCTTTGCAAATGTGTGTGGTATTTTCTAGCTATATCTATTATGTGTAGGTTCAACACATTTACATGGTATCAGAGCCAACAGACTGCTAAGCAAAGCTACACCAAATTATTTTTTGCAAGTACTGAAGATTGAAGAATGCAGAAAATATGGAATCTATGTTTTACTCATCAACAATACTTCTCATGCCTCATAACTATTTGGAGTGGAAGCCAAACATTGTTCTTCAGCTCATATGTAGAGGCTTATACCAAATAACTATGGAAATGGAAGTAGAGTTTGATTCTGTCGATGAGAAAAACATCTTTCTCAATAGACAAGATATGGCCATAGGATATATCTGCTTGTCTATTTCTCCATAAATTCTCCACCAAATATATGATGTCTCACAAGAATCAAATCCAAATGAATTATGGACTAGATTGGAGGTTTTTTTTTGGACTAAGGAAGAATGCATGCAAAATGTTGACAAGATAGAGAATGTAGAAAACCCACTAGAAGATAAATCATCTCAGTTTGAAGAGCCTTCTACACAAGTATTTGCAAAAAATTGTATTCCATTAATTGCAAATGATGTCTACTCCTTTTCATATTTGTTTTTTGAATTTCATGTGGAAGATATATGTCATGCATCTCAAGGGTCATATGCAGACACTTTTCCATGTGCAATGCATGCATCTCAGAAGACAAAAAGGGAGTTACGTGCATCAGACTCAATTTTGATATTTTATAAGAAAAAATTGTATAAACAAATTAGATATTTGAATTCTTCTTAGGAAAATATCCAATTTCGAAAAAAAACGTCTGAAATGGAGTCCAGGAAGTAAAGTTATGATCATTTTAATATCAACAAAATTTCAGCATTTTTTCGAAAACGACCTGTAACATACCCCGCCACCCACAGACTGGGGTACGCTACCTTCAAGCCCTTGGAATTATTTCTCTTACTGATACCTTTTAAAATTAATAAGGATGCATAAAAGAAAATATCTAATGACATGCACAACAATAACCAACAAGACATGCATATTTTAAAGATTCAATTAAACGATAAATAAATACACAACAGAATACATTCATATACAGGTAAATAATACCATAACAGAGAGAACTTATATTTATAAAACAAGACACCAAATGGCTTCATACCAAGGATGTTCCACCCAACTACAGAAACTATTATTCCAAATCTCAACAACAATGTCACCCCCGAGCAAGGGTTATGAATTCACAAGGACAGTTCCAGAGTGTTACTTGGCTTCCCAAACCAGTCAACACTCAATCTCTCACAGGTTTTCCTAGTACTCACAGCAATCCAAGTACCCAAATCTCTTCTACCTAGCCTGCACCACCCAGGAGAATGGACCCCCACCCTTCTCTGCCATGTAATCCCTCATGCATTCCTTCTCCTTCTAGGGCTCCACCGCAACTAGTCCAGAATATCCATGCTATAACTCTCAGGACTCACAGTTGTGAACAAATTTGGACACACGCCAACGCATCTCAGACATGTAGGCCTCAAGTCATGGTTGGATTACAACAACGACCTCTACAACTAACAATACGATGGCTACTCTTTATCAGTTCATTTCCCTTTCCCCAAGCGAAGACACAAATGAGGAAGGATGAGTGAGTGATTGGTAATAATGGACTGAATGAACAAGTGAGCAAGTGAGTGAACGAATGAACCAGTGAATGAGCGAATGAGTGAATAATTGAACCAACGAACCCCCCAACTAGACCAAGGGAGGGCTTAAGTAATTCATGGGGAATCAAGAACCTCCTGGCCTCCCCCCCAAGAAGCTCACATAACTGATCCACTCCCTTAGAAAAAAGGGTAATGGAAATAGGAAATAAAAATGTATCCCCTCAATCCCCCTCTCTTGTGAAATCCTAGCCCCCTATAACTCTAGTCCTTGTTCATCTAGCAACCATCGATGTGTTTATTATTAATGATGATAAAAAAATTACATTTCTTAGGCACACTGGCCTCTTTTAATTGTTTGGGCCCTCTAGCCTCTTGACAATTAAAAAAATACATTATTTAATATGGGGCTCAAAACCTGAGGTGTTACATCCCATCCCCCTTATTTTGGCATTGTCCTTAGTGCATATACAAAATAGAGAAAAAAAATTCAAAATTTATTCAAAAATATGTTGGTACTCTACCCACATGGCATCTTCATGCTCCCAGGTAGCATCTTTAGGACCATAGTAGGTCCACTAAACCTTTACTAGCTCTATAACTCTATTCTGGAGCATTTTGACCTTTCTGTCCAATACCCGCACTCGCTGGACCTGAAAGTATCCCTTTGTCTCTACCTAAATAAGATGACAATAAAGAACATGGTTAGGATCATGTACATATTTATTTAGAAAAGAGACATGAAATACATTATGCACATTCATGGAAGCAGGCAATGCAAGCATGTATGCAACTGGCCCTATTCTATCCAATATTTAAAATGTACCACAAAATCTCACTACCAACTTTATACAACTACCCAATTTCAAAGATATTTTCTTGGGCTTCACTTTCAAAAGTACATGCTCCCCTACTTTAAATTCTCTACATGTCCTATTCTTATTTGCATAAACTTTCTATCTATCCCAAGTTGCCTTTAAATTTAACTCGATCTTAACCATTTGATCTTCCATTTCCTTGAGAAAATCTAGCCCAAGTACCACTCTATCTGCTGGGTTGTCCCATCTCATCAGAGTATTGCATTTCCTACCATACAAGGCTTCAAATGGGCTCATTCTCAATGAATATTGATACCCATTATTATATGCAAACTCAACCAAGTGTAAGTAATATTCCAACTTAGATGGCTTATCCATCACGTACATTCTCAACATATCTTCAATTACTTGGTTGACCCTATTTGTTTTTCCATATGATCGTGGATGGTATGTTGTGATAAAGTTTAGATTTGTACCAAATCCTTTAAACAATCCCCTCCAGAAATTGGAGGTAAACTTTGTATCTCTATCCGAGACAATTGTCCTAGGTATCCCATGCAACCTAGCAATCTCCCTCATGTAAACCTCTGCAATATTAGCCGTTGTATGTGTTGTTTTTACAAGAACAAAATGAGCATCCTTTGTTAATTTCCCAACCACTACCATGATTGAATCATGTTGTCTTGTTGTCCTGGGTAATTTAGATATGAAATCAATGGTTATCACTTCTCATTTCTTCTATGGGATTGGTAATGGTTGCAACAAACTCGATGGGTGCCTATGCTCATCCTTCACCTTATGACATTCCATACATTGAGCGATGTAATCAACAACATCCTTTTTCATTCCCGACCAAAAGAATTGGCTTCTTACTATTGTAATCATTTTCTGGTAACTGAGATGTCCAACATAAGGAACATCATGAATTTCCTTCAATACCAGATTCCCCAGTTCTCCAGAACTAGGAACATAGATTCTATTCTTATGCATAAGTAATCCATATTTCTTTATCTCAAACTTCTTTATTTTATGTTTTACATCTTCTTGCTGTAAGCTTTCCTTTACCTGCAGGTAATGCTGATTTGTAACAAGATCATCTAAAATTCTTCTCTTCAAGTTTGACTGATGCATACTGGAAACAGTAGCATGCATGAGATGCACTCTTCTACTAAGTGCATCGACAACTTTATTTTATTTTCCTTTGATATGCTTTATATCGAGGTCATATCCACTTAAAAATTCCAACCATCTTGTTTGCATGGAATTCAAGGCTAGCTATTCAAAAAGATACTTCAGGACAATGTGGTCTGTCCTTAATTCAAATCTCTTCCCCATGAGATAATGCCTCCACATATTCAAGGCGTGGAAAATGGTAGCAAGCTCCAAGTCATGCATGGCATAGTTCCTCTCATGTTCCTTAATCTTTCTGGACTCATAACCAATGACATGACCATTTTTCATGAGGACTCCCCCAAATCCTTCCTTACATGCATCTATACATACCAAAAAAATTTCATTTGGTTCAACAATATTTAACACAGGTGCACTAGTAAGTAATTCCTTCAACATATTAAAATTCTCTTCACACTTAGGTGTCCATTCAAATTTAGTTCCCTTCTTTTGCAAAAAAGTGATGGGATGAGAAATCTTAGAGAACCCTACTATGAACCTTCTGTAGTAACCAACTAATCCCATAAAAGATCTGAATTCTGGCACATTTATGGGTGTTGGTCATCCTCTAATTGCTTCAATCTTCTCTGGATCTACTATTATGCCTTGCTCTGAAATAATGTGTCCCAAGTAATGGATCTGCTTTTGATAAAAGGAACACTTACTCAACTTGGCATACAAATGATTTTCTCTTAGCACTTGCAATACTAGTCTTAAGTGATGTTCATGCTCCTCTTCATACTTGGAATAAACAAGTATGTCATCCAACAATACTATGACAAACTTATCCAAATAATTTATGAATATGCCATTTATTAAGCACATAAGGACAACTGGTGCATTGGTTAGTCCAAATGGCACCACTACAAATTCTTAATGCCCATACCTGGTTCTAAAGGTTTTCTTATGAATGTCTTCTTCCTTGATCCTTACCTGATGGTATCCTGACCTCAGGTCAATCTTTGAAAATATATTTTCTCTTCTTATCTGATCAAAGAGGTCATCAATTCTGGGTAGAGGATATTTGTTCTTTATAGTATACTTATTCATTTGTTGAAAGTCAATACACAACCTCAAGGTTCCATCCTTCTTTTTGACAAAAAGTACTAGTTCTCCCCAAGGTGAAACACTTGGATGTATGTACCCTTTCTTCAACAATTCCTCCAACTGCATTTGTAATTCTTTTAACTCTAGTGTTCTCATTCTTTAAGGTGTTTTTGGCATCGGGGTAGCTCCTGGCACTAAATCAATTTGAGAATTCTATCTCCCTTCTTGGTGGCAACCCTGTTATTTATTGGAATACATCTTCAAATTCATGTAGTACCGAAAAATATTCAAGTCTTTGCCCCTTTGTATTTTCTGGCTCTTCCACATGAGCTGCATACAATTGACATCCTTTTCTAAAACATCTCTTTAGTTGTAAGGCTGAAATCTCCCTTATAGAGATGGGTCTTGGAACTCCTTTCACAATGCTCTGTTTTCCATGTCCAACATCAAGACATGTAAATTTATTGCTATGACAATCTAGGACAACATGATGCTTGTCCAACCAATCCATTCCAATTAGAATATCATAAGACCCCAAGGGTATGATATTAATATTGACACTAGTATTCACACCATTAAGACTTATGGAACAACTTTTGACCATATCATGGACTCTCCTTTTGGATCCAACAGCTAACTGAACCAAACTGGATTGTCCAAGCTTACATTTCTCCAAATGTAATCTATCCACTATTTTAGGATCAATGTAACAATGACTTGCTCCTGAATCAATTAAAATAGAAACATGATGATTTATGATCTTACCTTCCACCTCGATCATATTGGATTGGTACTCTTCTTTTCGATCATCTAAATATGCATAAATCTTTCCCATATCTTAGATTGTTGTAGCCTCTTGGACGTTGTGCATAGTCTTTACTCTTCCCTTTCTGTGTGGGAAATCCTTGTACAGCATTGGTGGTCTTCCCCTTTTTCCCAAGGAGTCTTCTTTCTTGGATTCACCCTTAGCATACTAATCTTGATGATTTCTATTAGGCTCATTCCTATTGAAGGGAGGTTTGAATCCTTTCCTCCTCTGATCAGACTTCTCCTTCTTCTTATCCTTCCAAGATTTTTGTAGGAATTCTCTTCCCTAGCCTTGCTCATACAGGTATTTAGCCTTCTTGATGGCCTCCGTCAAGGTATTGGGCTCATCGTACCTAATATTTTCTTTATAAAAGGCTGGCAGTCCACTTAGAAATCTCTGTATTTTCACCTTCTCATCATTAATGAACCCGACATACTTTAACAACCCCAATAAATTCTTATCATATTCTGCCATAGTCATTCTTCCCAGCCTGAGTTCAAATAACTCTTTCATTTTCTTGTCATATAAATTCTCTGAGAGGTACTCCTTCTGGAAGTACTTCTTGAACTACTTCCAAGTGATCCTACTCTCATTAATATGTTCAACTTTATTCAATTGATCCCATCACATTACAACTTTCCCATGTAAATGGTAGGTGGCAATATTGGCTTTGAGGTTTGATGAATAGTTATGCAATTGAAAATATCTCTCGAGTCCAAGAGACCATGACTCAACATCATCTTCCCTTTCTCTTTCACCATCAAAGGATGGTGGCTTGAGCTTCCTCAACTTTCCTTGCAAACTGTCTAATTCATGTCTTCTTCTTTGGTGCGTAACATGAGACACCTCTAGACTACTTATGGAATCTTTAGATTCATAAAACTTTATTTCTAAGTAAGGAGGTGAGTGGTGTCTATGAGTTATGCTAGCACTTGTTGAATAACCAACTCTTCCACAATCATCTCTTATTTCAAAAAATCTGCCTTCTTCCCCTTTCTCGGATCCATTCATTGATTTCCTCTGCAATTGGTCTAAGCTCTGCAACACTCGAGCATTTATCTGACTTTTCTCTCTCATCATCCTCTCATTATCTTCTTTATAGCTCTGCACTTCTATTTTCAAGCTTCTTACAGTTTCTATTAATGTTTCTTGCTCCTCTCTGCCCTTGTGTCCATTGGACTCTATCTCTACATTACCAACTTTGGTATTCTAGCTTTTAGCCTCTCTATCACGACTGGAGGTTCCCTCACCTTCTTCCATCTCTCGAATATTCATTCCTAGCTAATATGTTTAAATCTCTTAATTCTGCAAAATGTGCAAGTGGCCATTTTGTTAGAATTAAGCATATAAAGAAATTTCCCAAACAATGCTACAAGTCATTTTTCTTCTCAATTCATGAAGAACATATATCCCCATTCTCCGAAAAATAACAGTGTCCTATTATCCTTGGCTAACACAAAATTTCATTCTGCACAGGCTCTTCCCTCAAACTAGGTTTCAAGTGTCCATGGTTCGAATCCATGGCTTAGTCCCTTCCTTAGCACCTCGCTCCGTGTTCTTTCACACGGGGCTTCTGCGAGCCATAAACCCGCGACCAAGGTACCTCCCAACCCTCTTTTTTTTACCTATGCATGGGACCAGTGCTAGGACCAAGTCCTCCAGAATTCGACCTTCGTCTATTCTCTATTGTCAACTCCTATTTCCTCCCAGAGTTACCCTTCACCAAAATCTCATTAGCTCCACCAAAAGGATCGGATGGTCGATATTTAATCTCCCATCAAATAGACGAATCTGCCCCCATCTGGAGGCTTCATGAGATCGACGATATGTGACTTAGTCAAGAGTTGGGATGGATGATCCACTATTAATTTAGTGCTACGAGGGTCTAGGACATTCAGTTCCTACACTGCTCAACTCCATCAAAGTGACAATTCGCCGAAGTGCTTACCCTGTCCTTCCACTTCTTGATCCAACAGTTGAGAAAGGTCCCGAAGGGATCCTAAATCAACGGTATGTGTGCCTTCATGACTTCAAGCTTCAATACTTTTCACTCATAGAGACTTGAAAACCCCCGAAGTACCAAGTCTCTGGACTACGAGATCTATTTCTACATGTCTTCTGGGATCAATGGTTGATATGTACTCCGACCATCGGGCCTTCGAGAGTTATTGGCATAGGCGCAAACCCAATGTTTAACGCTTCAACATTGCACCAACAAAACCTTGACTACCGACCCTTTCAACAACACCTGCGAAGCAGATGAAGTATCACCCAAGGTAGAGGCAAGGGGGGTTGTAGGACTCGGGTGTCTACAACCAAGTTGGGACATAGATATGTGATTACAATACTTAACAGAGAACTTAGTCAACAATATGCAATATATTATGATTCTCATTCACATTGAAGAATAGCCCTTATTACAGATCAACGCAGTAACAATACACACTTCCAATCACTTAGCACATAGCATTAGCTTATATCCAGTATTCATTTACACCATTAAGCACTAAGCTACAACATCATATGCATTCATTATTCATAACAACAACAACACTAAGAAAATAACCACATAAACAACATCGCACAAAGCACATCAAGACACAGGATATACATGGTTCACCCCAGTGTGGGGCTACATCCACCAACTTCTTCTTCTTCTTTATTAGTATTCAATCTTCTTACATTCATCTGCTCCCGTGCACAAAGCTACAGAGCCCAACTCTGCAAAGGGCAGGAGATCTGCGAGCTGTGCACCAGATCCTCCTTCCCTAAACTTGGTAAAGGCACAGAGCCAACTCCTACACAATTTGTTCACACAAAGAAACTAACAAAACACTTGCATTTAACTTTGCAAGCCCTAACACATTCTTGCACAAATCCAACCAGTCATGCACTAAGCCAATTAGTAACTACTTTTACATCGCTTAGGTACTACTTATTTATACATTTACAAGAAGGCCTAATCATGGGTAAACCCATGGGATGACATCCCTTAACCCATTACATAAACCCTATAAAACCCCTTTCTAGGTCCACAAGCCCACAAAATGAGTGAGATCCCATGATCGTCGCTCCACCTGGGCACTCCATCTTTGTCCAGCCTGTTGAAGTCCCAAAAGTGGTCAAACATGACCAATGTTTCCTCAAAACTTGGTCAAGCTCCAACAAGCCCTCAACACTCACCTGTGACTTGTCCCGAGTCACTCGGATCTGGGCAACACTACTTCAAAGGCCTCGACCTTAGCTCGAGCTGCCTCGACTTACTTCTTCGCCAGAGATTCCTGGTCGACGAACTCCTGAATCACTTTCTCGGTAACAGGACCTTCTAGGCATTGTTCCACTGTCATAACCATTTGATCCAGCTGCGAGCCCTGTCCTTCAATCACTTCAAAAAGTGTGCATGCTTCGTCTTGCACCAGCTGGAGTCTCTGTGTAACCTCCATAACTCTACTATGGATGGCAGTAACCTATTGTTGGACTGTGCATTGTTCCTGTGATATTTTCATCCTCTCGACTGCAATGAGTAGTTTCATCTATTCTTGAAAGGTGGATGGATATTGTTGTGCCTCTTGAATATGTGCTTCTAGTTTCCTTAGCTCCATGTCTTTTGTGAGGAATTCGTAGGTCTGCGCACTACAATCACTCAGTTTATTACATTGTAGTGTGAGGATCTTGATCCTTCCAACTACACTCTTGGCGATTTCATCCCTTTGATCGCTCACTTCTTGCGGAGTGCTCGACACTGCTTGGAGATCTAACTCTGTTACTCTTGCTTGAAGCTGTTGAATTTCCTCAACGAGCTTCCCTACTTGAATATCGACTGACTCTTCTTCCTCCTATGATAATCCCGACATAGAGAAAAGTGATTTAATCACTTCCTCTTTAACCACAATATTTTCTGTGAGAAACTGGTCTTTTTCTTTCTATATATTCTCTTTGTCTTCCTTGAAAATTTCCCTAATTTCATTTTTCTCCTTCTGCGCAACTTGAAGTTTCTCTATGGCCTCCTCCTTTTCTTTCTTCAAGGCTTCTATAGCATGCTCCTTTTCCTCTTGGAATCAACGAAGTCAAGCCTCCATTACATCTGATAATATTCATAATTGGGCGGGCTCATCCCCCAATTCTGTACTTTCTGGCGAAGAAGACACAGTAGGTACCACATGACTCAAATGGATGGCTTGTTGCATGTCCTTGAGCTCTTTCTCGATTCATTCATACGACGTATACTACTTCACTCCATGTCTCTGCAATATATCCTCGGAAGCGTCCTCCACGACTGCAATGATGATATCAACATCGTCCACTGTGAGTGTTGTTCCTGATTTTATACTTTAAGGCTCTAAAGTATACTGTCAAGGCATCTAAAAATATAGAGGAAGTTGAGGATAGAAAAATCAATGATTAAAAGGTGAGGACTATAGTTGGTTTCTCAACTGTCTCTGTCAAAATTCCCAGTTTTCTTGAATACTGATATCTCTCTCAATTGTTTCCCATGAACATTCTAACTCAACCCAGTTATTTTTTGGTTGTAAGATAGTGTTAAATAAATTTAGAGCGATGGTGGTTTGATCTGAAATACCGGGTTCGATGTTAGGCTGCCTTGAAACTGGTATTGTCATGAAGGATAAAGGTAAAGGAGATATAATTCTGTGTTTTCTTTTTAGGCTTCGTTATCTCTATTTCACAATGTAAAGAGAATGATTTTAAAACACGAATTAAAAAGATGACTAAATCAAAGTTCGTTTCTTGTATCTGAGTTAAATTTAAAGGAAAGGAAACATGCATGATATGAGGAAAAACATAAGGCTATTAGCAAGGTGAGGCATCAATTGAAGAGGAATCTCACGTTGTAACAGAAGACTATAAAAACAAGAAAAATACAATTGAAGCATATGATATTGAAATCTAAACATTCACAGGTCTTGTATCTGTTGATAACCGATACAGAGGAAAAACTATAAATGATTCAAATAACAAGAATAATAATTTCCACAATAGAGGTTTTACTAAATTGTAGCCAAGCATTCATCAATAAGATATATGTGTTAAGCCCTAATATTGGCTCATTACCCCTTAATTGGGGAATATTAGATTAGTAATGCTATTTTATTTATGTCGACTTTAGGCCATTAGTTGTAATTTAGATTAGTAATGTTATTTTAATTATGTCGGCTTTAGGCCATTATTTGTAATTATACCTCCTAGTCTCCTATATATACCAAGGAGATATACCTCCTAGTTCCTCTATATATACTAAGGAGACATTTTCATTTGAATCATCTTGTACTTTGAACATTTAAGTGGGGTAAAGGAGGTTTCCTCGAAGAGGCTTATTATCTGGAAATTATCTCTATTTCAAGGTGTCAGTACTTTTCCCTCGAGAGAGAGGTTTTTCCATATATTGATGTTTGGTTCTTAACACATGAACTCGAGCTCAAGGTCTTGGGGTTTCACTACATCCGGAGACACCGCGGGAATTTTCACTATAAATTTTTCTACAACGTTTCAGAAGGAAATTCTTGGAGGGTATTTATTATATCTGGATCAAGGTACGTTGGGTTCAAAATTCAGCTTCTGAGGCCTTATACTGGAGATACAGCCTGCACAAGATAGGGTTCCGGAATAATCCCTGAAATGAGTCATTGCGGCATTTTCGCTATAAAAACTTTTATGTAATGGTTCATACCTTTCCTCTGGAGGCCATTTACAGAAATTATATTGTATATGTGGTAAAACTTTCAGATTCTGGTTCATCTTAATTTGTAGATACACCCCGGTAAGATAGGGTATCTGACTAGGACTATTGACTATTGACTAGTCTCAACAAGATGTTCTTGGTAAACAATCATAACTTCTTTCCTAGAGTATCCAAATTACATGGAACTAGTTGCATTGGATTTTGGACAGCTTGTAGTATTTTGGGTAATGAGTTTCATAATTTTATATCAATTATTTTGTGCGGGGAACACTATACAAGTGAGATCTCCGAAAGGCCAAAATCGGGCAAGTTGTGGGGAGTTATCAGAATTCCATTTGAAACATCCGATTTTGATCAGACCTGCGGAATTGAAGAGAAGAAATATCATAGAATTAAGATAAGAGAAATTTTCATACCCGTATGGCCAAAATTGGGAGATACAACAGAAGAAATATTGTTCCAGCGTAACCACCTCAAAATCAAGGTTCAAAAGTGATACTTGGCCAACATGCCACCCAAAAGGGAACTTTTACACCAAACAAGCCTCCAAAACCTACTTGGACTCTTGATGAAGGTGAAGAAATGCGAGGACATAAATGAACAATGTAAGATGGATTCAATGGAAGCTGGAGTTGATACTAAGATGCTTTCTCAATGGAAGCTGTTGATGGATTCAATAGAAGCTAAGGATAATAAGATGATTCAATGGAAGCTAAGTTGGATACTAAGATGGATTCAATGGAAGCCAAGTTGATACTAAGATGGATTCAATGGAAGCTAAGACTCAAGTGGAAGTAATGAAAAATTTTGTAACGAGAAGACAATCTGAAAGCGAAAATTCATCCCATGAAATTCATGATGAGGACACACAAGAATGGTGAATCCAAGAATGGAGAAACTCCAACTTTGGTTTGAAGACCAACCATCGCTCCTAATATTGATATGAGGAAGTTTGATGGAAAGGACCCAATCACATGGATACTTCCTTGAAATGGAGCAATTCTTTTGATCTCCATAATGTGCCACATACTAATAAAAGGTGACGAATTAAGCTTTATATTTAGAACTCAACTGTAATTTGTTTGGTATCGATGGCTTTGTTCTCGCGAAATCACTCATCACTCTGGACATTTCACGGAAGAAATGATAGCACACTATGAGGATACAAGGAGCACACCTTCTTTAGCCAATTGAAAACTTCCAAAGGTTCTCATCGAAAGTAAGTGCACTCTTTTCGTCGCTTGATGAGCAAAAGTGAGTGCCAGTTTAGTTGGGCCTCGCGGTCATGACACCGTATAAAAGGTTAGAAAGAAAACAACAAAGCTATTAACAAGAATTAAACAAAAACTAAATGAAACTATGAGCATGGTCCAAAAATAAAAACAAATGACAATGGACCAATATCACCAATATATAAGCTGGTCCTCTGATTGATGAACCAAAGATACACAATAATGGAGAAAGAGGACTTGGGTTTCTTCCCTCTCCAATGGAAGGCCTTTGAGGCCCTCAACCGATTGCTCTCCTTACAAAGAAAAGATGAATGTGGATGAAAGAACTCCAAGCTTATTCACTCAAGTGAGGGATGAATACTTTATGAAATGTACTTTACAATGTGTATTGCCAAAGAAGGAGTCTCTAGCAATCTCGCTAAAGCATAACAAGATGAAGAATTCCTTGAGAAAAATGGTGGTCATTCATGGCTTTATATAGCCAAGCATTGGGTTATTAGTGGCCTCTTTTGAATGTGAAAAAAGACTCTTTAGGGCACAATTAGTTCTTTGAATTGTTCTCCCTATCGCCAGATTGAGTCTCCTCGATTTGGTGTCAAATCGACTTTGGGGCTGGATCCAGTGGTTGGGAGACCCACCATAAATGCGATGTTTAAGTGCTACGTTTTGTACCTTACCAAGATATGCGCTCTAGATATGAAGATTTTGCGCGCGCGCGCGCTCAGTGTGTGCATAGCGCTTTTTAATTTTGGCCATTTTGCATAGTTTGACCCTTTGCCGTACTGCGGAATTAACCTTGTGCCATGAATGATCGCTTTTTCGTTGATGATGCGGAGTTCTGTCACTCAAGTAGCGGATCTAAATTCTCAGCTGATAACACCGGAGCACATTGAGAACTTCCAAAGGCTGAATTTATGCTGCAACCGATATTCCGCATGAGCACTTGATTGATGTATTCATAGGAACTTTAAATGATAACATTCAACATGAGGTTCGCCTTTGGGAACCCAAATCATTGGAGAATGCATTTAAGGTGGCAAGAAATGTTGAAAGTAAAAATATATATGGTTAGAAGGACCTATCCTAACATCTATAGAGAGAACAATGCTCCTTCTTCCTCTAAACACACCTCAACTCACAAGGTTGACACCTCAACAATTGAGGAAAAGAAAAAGCAAAAGGTTTATGCTTCAATTCAGGATGCCAGTGTAGTAAGGGACATAAGTGGTGAGAAGAAATTATTCTACATAGATTGTAAAGATGAAGAAGACCAAGAACAAGAACCACCCTAAGATGAAAACGTAGAAGCAATTTTGTCCGGCGAGTTGACTCCTATGATATCGTAATGCATTGGCTTTCGAATTAGCACTCCTCAAACCCTCAAGATCAAGGATACATCAAAAAAAGAAAAGGTATTAGTCCTAATTGATTCTCAAGTAGCATTCATAATTTCATTCATCAGAATTAGCCAAGATCTCAATTCTCCTCGTTTTGTACATCCAAATGCTTAGAGTTTCAAGTAATGATTGCAGATGGAGGAACCATCAATTGCTCAGAAAATGCAATAAGATCAATCTTACTATGGGGGAATATGTAATGAATAGTCCAATGATTGCTACCCCCATGGGTGGTGCAGATGTGGGTGGCCTGAATCCAATGGTTAAGCAAATCATTAGGAATCGCTTGGCTTTTAATTTTCAAGAACTTTCAAGAAATTTTCATTGAAGGAAAAGAAAATTGAGTTAAGAGGTATCATGGTGAAGCCCTAAGGTGATAAGCCCTAACCTGCGATGAAAAATTCATTGAAAAAAGGGGCATCAAGGCATTATTGCACAATCCTATGCTCACTTCAGATGTTCAAAACATATAAGCCATCTATTCTCAAGATCTCCAAAGGATCATTGATGGCATTCCAAAAGTATTTGAAGATATTCCCCAAAGGTCTTCCACCCACTGAAATCATGATCATGAAATTCACCTAATTCCTTGAGTGTTCCTCCTAACATCGCCATACAGATACCCTTTAAGAGGAATTGAGTACGGTTGGATTAGGGTTACTATTAGACCTAGCCAAAGTTCTTACTCGCACCAAAGGGTAATGGTATTCAAGAAAGATAGTCATAATGCATGTGTCCAGATTATAGAGAGCTCAACAAGATCACTATTAAGATAAGCTTCCTCATCTCCATAGATTGATGAATTGTTAGGATGAACTACATGGAGCAATCTATTTCTCGATAAAATTGGATCTTCGCTCAGGGTATCATCAGATCAGAATGAAGGAAGAAGATATCCCAAAACAACATTCTCAACTCATGAAGGCTATTATGAATTTTAGTCATGCCTTCTTTGGCCCACAAATGCACCTTCCACATCCTTGCTGGTTGATGAATTCCATTTTCACCTTCCTTCGAAAATTTGTGTTAGTATTTCTTTTGATGATATACTAATCTATAGCAAAATCTTGGGAGGATCATGTGCAACATGTTGACAAGGTGCTACAACCAAATGAGCAAAAACTATATGCTAAACCATCCAAATGTTTCTCTTGAGTAAAAGAGGTAGAGCATTTTGGCCTATTGTATCTCATGAAGGTGTCAAGGTAGACCCTAACAAGATTAAGGCCATGATGGACTGGACTATCCCCAAAACATTAAAAAACCTTAGAGGATTTTGGGTTTAATGCGTTACTACCAAGAAGTTTGTTCGAACTATGGAAGAATAGAAAGTTCCACCTTTAATCTATTAATCACTAACTAAGAAGGATGCATTTTCTGCTGACCTGTGAGGCAAGTAAAGCTTTGAACAACTTAAAGAGGTGATGTGTACATTTCTTGTCTTGACCACTCACCTGCATCTTCACAAAAACCCTTTTTATTGTGGAATGTGATGCCTGGGGAAATGGGAATTGGTGTTGGCCTAATGCAAGAAGGAAGGCCCCCGGGCTTTTGAAAGTTGGCCACCAAGGAAGAGACTTACACAAACCCATTTATGAGAAGGAAATGATGGCAATACTACATGCATTGAAAAAATGATGCCCTACCTAATAGGTAGGCACTTCAAGGTCAGTAAAACAAATCATGATAGTCTTAAATACTTCTTGGAACAAAGACTATCTTTAGAAGAACAACAAAATGGGTAAATCCGAGATATTGGGCTATGATTTTGAAATCGTCTATAAAATGGGAAGCAAAATGTCGTGGAAGATTCACTCTCAAGAAAGGATGAAGATGTTGAGGCCTTTGTGCTATCTCATCATCCAACCCGGATTGATAATAGAAGCAAGGGATGAATGGAAAATGACTAAAAAGTGTGGACTATTCAAAGGTTGCAACAGATTCCAAAGGCATCAAATACATTTACATGGAAAATGATTCACTATGGTACAAATATTGTTTATATTTATGTAAGAAGAACTCCCAACTCAAACAAAGGTACTATTGAATTTCACACCTCCAATAGGAGGGCACCTTCGGGATTTTTGAAAACCTACCATAGAGTCGTAGAAAGATTTTTTGATGGCCTAAAACTCTGACACCAAAGGTTTAGGCGATCGTGTGGTTTGCCAACAAAATACAGGAAACAATTAAGACCCCTGGGTCTTAAACCATTATCCATCCCAGTCGGCGCTGGGAGGAGGTTTACATGAATTTCATCACAGGGTTAACAAAGTCTCAAGGAAAGAGTTTCATTTCATGCAGGAGATTTGTTGATAGATTCAACTGCATACACACTTTTGTGCACTTCTCTCATCCTTCAAAGCTAGTGCCACACCGCATTCATGGAGACAGCTCAAAAGCTACATGGCAGCCTCAAAGATTATTGTAGTGACAGATCCCATATTCACTGGACATTTTGGATAGAATTTATTTCCTTTCTTTGTTTGGTTACTCAACTGGCTCATATCTCATCCTATCATCCTCAATTGATGGAAAAACGAGATAGTGAACAAAATGTTTGGAAGTACTACCTCGCTATTTTGTCTCCTCGATAAACAAACACAATGGTTCAAATGGTTACCCCTTTGAAGAATGGTGGTATAACACTTCCTTTCACACACCGAACAAAAATACACCATTTATGGTACTTATGGATACCACCCTCCTTCCATCACTTCTCTAAAAGAAAAAATTCTGTTCAAGCAAAGTGGAAGATCACATTGAGAATCAACAACAAATTCTCCAAATCTTAAAGGACAACTGACCATGGTAATAATCGCATGAAACAACAAGCAGACCTAACATCGTAGGAAAGAAGTTTTGAAGTAGATTGGTATTTTAAGACTACAACCATACAAATGTATGTCCCTCAAGCAATAAAGAAGAAGGATAATAAATTATCACCAAAGTAATTATGGCCCTTAAGGTGTTGCAAGATTGGCATTATGGGTATACAAATTGGAGCTGCCTCAGAATCTTCATGAGTACACCTATTTCCATGTTTCATTCTAAAGAAGGTTATAGGTGACAAGATCCCTACCAAACTATATTGCTTAACTCAATTTTAGAAGGAAAAATCATATTGGAGCCCTGCTTCATCATCGACACAAGAATTCGCCTCAACTGAGGAATAGATCCATTTCCTGTGAGTATCTCATTAAATGGAGGAAAACCAACAATGAAGATTCCACTTTGGGAAGATGAGTCTTATACTAAGCATCCAGAGTTACCTCAAGTGTTGTGGACAACACTCGTCTCAAGGGAAGGGTACGTGTTAAGCCCCATTATTGGCTCATTACCCTTTAATCAGTATATTAGATTAGTAATTTTATTTTATTTAAGGTCTAAGCTTAGGCCATTAGTTGTAATTTAGATTAGTAATAAAATATTTTAATTATGTCGTCTTAGGCCATTATTTGTAATTATACCCTCCTAGTCTCCCTATATATACCAAGGAGACATTTTCATTTTGAATCATCTTGTACTTGAACATTTAAGTGGGGTAAAAGGAGGTTGCCCCCTCGAAGAGGCTTATTATCTGAAATTATCTCTGTTTCAAGGCATTGAGTACTTTTCCTGAGGTTTTTCCATGCTATATTGATGTTTGGTTCTTAACAATATGAAATAAAGATGAAAAAACAGGGGAACACATAACTCAGACTTGATAAAATCTAGAATCTTCAATCTACATTTGTATTAATTTAGAGTCTCTTGAAAATTACTTCGTCGCAATGCCTTTTTAGAGAAAGAAAAAATCCCCATTTCAATCTTCGCTCCTTGTATTTATACAAGGTCATCAATACTTGATGGTTAGCGATCTCCTACTTTTTAGGATAAAAATAGTTACAAAACTGCAACCTTAACCATTGCATGATTAACTTTTGTTTGTCTAGCATTTCAATAGTATAAGCTTCCAAACGATACTTCATTGTTTAGTTGAAGTCTCTCCCTCCTTTGATGTTATAAATTCAATACATTTCTCCAGAAAATAAACAAAATTTCTAGGAGGTGTCGGAAGATCCTTAGCTTCAAACAGATAAAACTTTCTTTGGACCTTTGGAAACTGGTTTTCAAAACATTTATCAGAAAACCTGATCATTTGCAACTTTAAATTGGGCTGTACCAGCCATCTGTCTATTAGGTTGGCATCGATTTCCTTCAACTATGAAATTTCCGCATGAATCTCCTTCAAGCTCTCTTTATAGTTCAACTGTTGTTTCACAATGTTTATCTACCCCAGTGGCTCAGAGAAATCATTTCTTTCAATACCTAACGCTTGCTTATCCAAAGAATCAAATATTCCCTCACAGTCGTCTTTGATTTCTTTGACTATCTTCTTTATTTCATATATGTTTGTTTCCCATACCTTGAGCATGATGTCTCATATTATATGTTCTGTGACAGAAAGCTTTAAATTTTTCGACATATCTTTGTTTCCTGAACATGTAACTTGTTTCTAGAAGGTATTCCTTGCTGCTTTAACCTCCTTTTCCAGTAAAATAATATTATCAAGGGATTTTCTTACCTTTTGAAAGTAATTCTAGATGATCTCTATTTTGGAGATCAATTTTTGTTGCTCGGCTTCCATCTTTGTATGTGCTTCTAGCGAGAGGGTCTGGAAAGCCTTTAAGTCTACAACCCGACCTTCTGTCAAATTTAACTTAGCCTGTAGTTGTTTTACGAGCTCCTTTTGTTGAATAACCTGAACCTAACTTACTTGTATCCTCTGGTTCATTTCATCCAGGCTTGATTTGAGTGATTGAATTTCTTTCCTTTCAACAGCTCTGGCCTGCTCCAAGATTTTATTCACCTCTTCTCTAATTTTTTTCTCAGCATTCTTTAACTATTCTTGCAATTGAGCTATTGTGTGGTTACCCTTCTTTATCCTTGTTCTCATGTTTTCCACAGTAAAAAGGCTTCTTGTTTCCATGGCTCCCATGGAGCCTGCTATCTCCGTAGTGAAATCTTCTTATTCCAAATTATGGCCATCTATCAAGACCCTATGCTTCTTCACCATACCCCCCTCTTTCATATGCATCTCTTGTTTTAGAACAACCTTCCTCTTTTTGCTGAAAAAATAATCTGAAGGAGGGATCCCATCTCTGGAGATAGGGGTGAGATCACTAACATATATGGCTCCCATCTATGGGAGTCCAAAGGTGGATTGTAAAGGGGTTAAGGAAGCTATGGGACTTCCTATCTCTATAGATCTTGTTTCTCCTATGAACTTAGGTATGTTGACATCAACAGCAGGTGATGAAGGGGGAGTGGACTTACTGGATTTGGGAGGTTTCCTAGACCTCCTCTCTATTTCTGTCTCTAGATTTTCTGTCTGTAAGGCCTCTTCATTTTGCGAAGACCTTTCAGTCTCCAGTGGAATTTCTTCAGGATTGGCTTTATCCTGTGCTTCTTGTCCAAAGCCTAGAGGAGTATCATCTTGTTCCTGAGGAAGGGTGATTGCTTCTCCTTGCAGTACTTTGGGCAGACCACTCCATCTATGCTTCTAGAAGGTCTGAAAAGTAGCTTGCAAGTCGAATGACAGTGTCTGTACCCTCTCTAACACCTCCTCATAGGTCCTAGTCTCTTTGAACATGTCATCACAAGGGGACTTATCATGTTCATAAGCCTTCATATTACAGTGGGCCATGTGTTTTCCCACTAACGGGTAAGGGTCATGCTTCCTGTGTTCGAGGTCTAGCAATTTGACCTCCTCTAGGGCTTCCACTTCAACTTTGGAATGGCCCAAGTTGAGTAGTGAAAATTTCCCAATCTGAACGGGAAAAACCGGCCAAGACTTCTTTTGAGTTGTCTTTAGTTCTATCCCAATTCCACCTATTACTATTTGATGAGCTACCTCCCTAATCACCAGTCTGTCAGGGAGGAATTTTGGGAGTGCATGTGGAGGGATTGAACATCCGAAAAATCTGATGTAGGAGACATTCTCTTCTATAAACCAGTCAACAACTGCCCTGAGGCTTCCTATGACCAACTCTGAAATGCGGGGAGGTGCACATCCGTACAACATCTGATGTAGTGGTATCACCATGAAATGACAGATTTCATAGAATGATTCCTTGGCATTTTCTTCCCAAATTTTAGAATGATATTCATGAATAGGTTCTGGGTAAGTCGGATTCCAACTCCAATTCATCAAAGGGAAAGGAGTTGTGAAGCACATAGCATCCATGATGTATGCAGAAATATAAAAGGCTACTAGTCGGCCTTTGGATCTTGCACTCTGATATTCCATGACCTCCTTCACTATGTTATCGGATAAAATCTTATTCCAATTGAAGCTGTAACCTTCTGTTGCCTCGTGCAAAAGAGATACCCATTCTGCAGGGAAATGGGTAGGACTTTTTTTCCCGAAAAGTCTACATAACATAAATTTGTGGCAGAAAAATTGCGGCAAAAGAATCACGGAAGTAGAATCACGAAAGAAAAACCACGGCAGCAAAATCGTGGCAGCATAATCGTGGCAGTAGAATCATGGCAGCATAACCGCAATAGTAGAATTGTGGTAGCAAAACCACGGCAGCAGAATCACAACAACAAAACCGTGACAATAGATTTGGCAGCTACAGAAAGTTGGCAGTTCGGTAACCACATCAGATTTGCATATTGGAATTGTTCCAATTGTTGCATGCTATGTTATAGGTCTCGATGATTTCTAAAGGATTAAAGGTATAGTTTTGGGACATGGTCTTGTGTAAGGGTTTATGGTATTTGTTTTATGGAGAGTATGGTGTATTGCTAGAGGTATCTTGTTGGTTAACTTGGTGATATTGTGCATATGGTTGAGAGTTGACTTGATGATTGATCTTTGTGAGTAGATCATATTTGGATGATGAGATTGATGAGACAGGTTGAGTTGATAGGGTTTTGTGATAGGTTGTGTTGTGCATAGTTGATGCACTTGTCTTGGTATAGACTGTTGGTATAGTTTGATAGATTGTTTTATGTCTACAATTTGGGTCTTGTACTTGAGGGTTGGATTCCTCACATATCAATTGGCCCTGAGATATGCATGTTGGGTCTTGCAATTGAGAGTCGGTGCTGATAAAACTTGAGATTGTAGTCTCCTATAACATATAATACAAAAGCTTAAACATATATCCGATGCTCTTTGTTTTCATTATTGTGATGATTCAAAGTTTTTTATTGTTGATGTATGTTGTTGAGATATGTTTACGTGCAAGCAACTAAGTGTGAATGGAACTAATGAGTAAATGGTGATTTCTAACTAAAGTTGTTGAGTACATTTTTATGCTTCCTTTTTACTCTATAAACTACACTTTTGCCTCCATAACCATCCATTTTGCCTCCATTTCATTCCATATTTTCCATAAAACATCTTATGCAAGGTACATTTATCATTCTTTAGCTTAAGAATTGAGTTTTCTAATTTTTGGCATTAAAATTGAAAATTTATCAGAAATTACAGGATTTGACTAAATCCCGTAATTGCTCCTAGGTTCGTGTACTTGCAGGATAGCTGGGTGAAATCTGAGACTTGGGTCGTGATCCTTGATGTACAAGGATGGAATATGATCTATCATCTTCGATGATCTGGATTATTTTCAGCACGAAATGAGAGCGGAGATATAATAAAGAAATGTACAGAGATATTGTAGATATTCAATAATATAACATAAATGTATCAGAGATGCAACCATAAACACAGATATACAGTAATACACGATTTCTATTAATCAGAGAAATGTACAGAGACTGTAAAAATATAGAGTGAAAGACTCGCTAGAATGGTGGCAGCTTATCTCTGAGAAGAGATGTG
>SNQJ01S0092714.1:10577-35902 GCA_010110895.2 Picea sitchensis | reverse complement strand
GTACCGATCTGCAAGGCTTCTAGACCTGACCAATATTTAGGGATTCGGACCCACGTAACCTTGCTGAGGAAGGCAAGAAAGGAATTAATTCAAGGGGACAGAGGGAGATCTATAAGAAAGTAGAGTGGAGAAAATGATCTCCAAAAGAGAAAAAAGTGTTTTTCAACTCTGGATTTGAGAGAAAAATTGAGAGGAAATCTTGTTCTCGGTGAAAAAATCCATGGGCAGGGTTTGTCATAACAAGTTGATAAGCGAGGCCAATGAGTGACTATGGAAGTACTCGTGCAGACCTCCTTTCTTGGTATCGAGAAAAACCAGCTGCCAAGATCTTGTGGGAGGAGGAGAGTAACTTCTGTCTCTGACTGTCATTGAGCAAGGAGAAAGAGTCTCTCTCAGAGCATCATGGTCTATCTCAGGGGTGGCCAGCAGTAAATCGATAAAGAGTGGTTGTACCTATGGTTGGGTGTAAACATGCACCCCTTTCAACAGTCATTTCACAGTTTCCAGTTTTTGATAAGTATCTTCGTACTCTATAATAAAATGGATGTGATGATTGACTATCTATGTTTATGATCTGGATTTAGGAGCGGAATGAAATGATTAATAGACTTAATAAAATAAACACAGAGATATGAAGAATAACATAGATATCAAGTGAACAATATCTTCTATTGAATAATGAAATAGGTTGAAATTCTAAAACTGCAGAATTGAAACACTTGCTTGAATGGTGGTAGCTATCTCTGAGAAGATATGTGGTTGCTACGTGCATCCGTCTAATAAATATGAATTACCATGAGACTCTAGAGGCCTTTTTGATATTACTCATGAATTTCAAAAACCTAGACATCCAAAAACCTAACCCTAGGAGGTGAAACGTCAAAAGTCATGTGGGCCCCTATGGGTAAGTTGGTACCTCAATTTCCCAGGTTCGTAACTTTTGTATACGAACTCCGTTTTAGGCGCGTGATAGACCATTGGAAACGTATTTCATAGAAACACAAATTCTAACTCAGTTTATAGTTTGAATGTGGTGAGCCAAAAAAACATTGTTTAGGCCTCCAAAATGGCCCTAGAAGTACAACAAGATGTGCTGACATGAAAACATACAAAATAAGCCAGTCGGATTAGGTGAGAGGCCACCAATATCCACCTGGAAGATGTGTAGGGTTTCAGATAGCTCCAGAAGTGTAGAACCCACAATTATAAATAAGCACAAAAGAACGTGTTGAACTAAAAAATGGACAAGAGGAGCCAGTTGGAATAGGTGGGTGGCCACCAATAGCCAACTGGATTAGTTTATGGTTAAATTTTTATAGTGTTTGAACAGTTATTATAAATGCTCATTTTCTTCTGTAAACTGTTATATTTACATGGTCTTTTGTTTTCCCCAAATTAACAGTTAGAGCACTTTGGGATGTGATTCTGTAAGTAAGTCTAAGTATAGGCTACGCTTTATGGACTGGTTGGATATTTCCTAAGGGGACTCTTCCCTAAGATGGACTTTGTAGTGCAAGAGTCAGGATGGGTTTAGCCAGATCATTTCAGTTTTGTCGACCTCTCGAATTCCCCTTGCGGGAACACTAAGATTTAATTTCGAGGAAGTAGGGCACCTATATCAGACACTTCACCTATATGACCAAGGGGTCATGCCCTGGCCTTAATCAAATCTTAGATAAAATCTAAGTGTAGCCCCTGGAATTCGATAAGGTTCCATATGACCCAGGGTTGGAAACCCATCACTAATCCCAAAAGGAGTGAAGCTACTCTGGCATCAGAACTCTGGGAATTCGAAGCTCTGGTACATATGACTTCACAACCCTTGAAAACAGTCAAAGGCCAGAGTTGTGAATTGATGAGGTTCATAGATCTTGGAATCCATTGGAGATATCTCTCATCCATTAGATCAAACCTAGTGAGGGGGTAGCACTAAGTACTTTGGTGAAGTACCGCTTCAAGAGAATAGGGGTAGTCTAATGCCAAAACTCCCAAATGTCAGAGTCGTGAAGTTAATCTCAACTGTTGAGAGTAGAGGGTTGTGTTCCCATAGATCAACGGTTATCTAAAAGTCCGGTTATCCGGCGGTATCAAAGTGTAAACACAAGAATGCACAAGTTTCCCCGAAGCTCTGCAAGCCAGAGTAAATCTTGGTCATGAATGTTAGGTGATAGTGGTAATAGATTTGGTGTGGTTTGAAGTTCGAAGCTCCAAGAGGAAGTTAGAAACTATGCTCCAAACTATCGAATGTCATAGTTACGAAGAAATGTGGATCATCGATATAAGTACCCTTTGTGATCCCTCTCAACTATCTGATCAACCAAAAGGAAGGACTCACATACAATGCTTCGGCAAAGTCCCACTCTCGAAGGAAAGGAGTGTGGAGCGGGTAGAATCCCCCAAATGTTGGAGCTGTGAAGTGACGTGGCATCGTGAGGTCATCTGGGGTGACATGGACCCACGATTAACGTGTCATGTGTCACTTGGATTCATGTGTTTCACAGACCCTATAGGCTCAATAACGCATGACACATGTCACCCACTGAAGGGGCCACATGTCATCTCTAGCTAGTAGCGTATCACACCTGGAACTCACCATTTGACCCATTTGACGGGAGGAGTATGTTGGACCCACATGTGTTTTCCTTCACATCTAGTAGGACACCACGTGCGAGAATAGACCCTTCGGGAGTCCGGAACTTCGAGACTCCAGAGGTTTGGAGTATGGTGTCGAGGATAAGTTGAAAGGCCCAAAGGTCAGAGTCACCTAGAAAGATTCTGGGCTCCTTCGGGAATTTGGGAGTTCGGAACTCCGAGAGACTTGAGGTGTTAGAAAGTATGCTCCAAAAGGGGTGAAGGCAGGAGCTACATGGAAGTGTTTTGGAAGTCCTAGAATTTGGGACTCTTAAAAACATGTGTTCATAAGATAAAAGGGATGTTTAGCATCAAAACATCAAACGCCAAACTCCCCTGTAGCTTATGTGTCAAACGAATATCAAATACCGATGTTGGATTGGACGATGGATGGAATTCCATGGTGGATGTAGGATTTTGAGGATGGTACAAATGAGATGGATCCACGTGGAATCCATGTTGCCCTCAACCAATGAATGCCTGAAGAACTTCAGGAAGCCCTAACTTGCAACCCAGAGCTAAGATTTTATTATGGTGGAAATCGTTATAAATCTCGTGGCGAGCAAAATCCGATAGAAATCCTGGAATTAGGATTTGAGATAGTTAAGGAAAATGAAGTTATGATGCCCCATCCCTTAAAAGAGTATTTAGGGGTCGGGTGTGTTACACATTAGTATTAGATCATGGTTACAAAACTTTTCCTACTTGGGCTCATGCACAATTCACATAAAAATATTATTAGAGAACTCTAAGGGGTAGCACCCTACCTTACCCCATTCTATAAGAAACATGTATGAACCTCCACTGAAGAGAGAAATGAAACCTTCTACTTTTGATAGATGTTTTGGAAATCTGCATTGTATGTTTCCAATGTTCCAAATAAAGAAGTTTACTTCACTTTGCAATGATATGTTTTGTTCATGAATTAGTATATCATTAACTAACAGAAAATGTTTTATCAACACTCAAGAAGTCAGTGACCAGTAGGAAAATTACATCATAAGGGATGGTGACACACCATGAGTTGGGGGAAATCTCCCACAATATAGAGGAAAAATCTAATGAAAGGAGGGCAGTGGAAACCCATCCAAATTTGGCCGAAACTATAAGAAGCCTCATGGAAGAATTATAGAGTTGTAAGGATGACAATGAAAGGTTGATAAAGGAACGAGAAAAACAGACTGAAATTAATGAAGTCTTACTACAAAGTCTATCAGATATACAAAGGCAACTGCAACATGGTCCAGTTTCCATTCATGTGGAAAAACATCATACTAAGAAAACTCCAATTCCACCTGAGATACAAAAGCATGATCCCGAAAGTGGCCACACCAAGAGGAGCACCTCAAGGAAGGCCCAACATGGAGCCAAGAGACACTCACCGAAATATTACTCTAAGGACACTGACAACTCCAAGGAATATTCTAGTGGAAAAACTAGTTCCCATTCTCAGAAGAGAAAAACTAAGAGGAAAATTTCCAAGAGTCATGACCCTAAAGAGTTCAAGAAATCCAAACCACCCACCTTCGATGGAGATATTAAGAAGGGGGAAGAAGAAGAAGTTTGACTACTCGGCTTGAAGAATAATTTCATAGTCCATGACTACTCTGAAAACTTAAAGGCTCAGATATCCATTTTCAACCTGAATGGTAAAGCTTCCATTTGGTGGGAAGACCTTAGGAATGTGAAAGGAATCCATGAGGACTTTTCATGGAAACAATTTGAGAAAAACTTCAAGAAGAAGTATATGTCAGAAAAGTACTTTGATGGGAAGACCAAGGAGTTCTATGGACTCAAGCTGGGACAACTCACCATAAATGAATATATCAACAAATTTCTTGAGTTGATGAGGTATGTTCCCTACATAAAGTATGAAAAAGTAAAGATGCAACGATTTATTAGTGGATTACCTTAGTCCTACTGGGACATAATTGATTTTGATGAGCCAAAGACTTTAGAAGATACTGATCAAAAGGAAAGGTATTGCTATGAGAAATTCAAGAATAATACAGAACCCCATGAATATTGGAAGAAGACAAACAATTTGGGATTCAATAAGAAGGGGTTTGAATCCTCGAGATTTAAGAACCATGGGAAAATATCTAGGATGAGCCTTCCTACTAGAAGTGTGTATCATCAAAAATTTCCATCCCAGAGTGGAAATAAACCACTGATAATAGAAAGAGAGAACCCTTGAAATGTTGGGGTTGTGGAGAAGAACATTTGTGGAGGGAATGGACGCATAAGAAACAGAACAATATGAGGGTCTACAATGTCCAACGGGATACCAAAGTCAATGATGTGGCTAGGAGCATGCCACAAATTTATGCAACCTTGGATAATAGACAAGTTGACCACCAAGCTTCAGTGGTGGAGATGGAAGGTTCTATTGACAACCATCTTGTTTACATTTTAATTGAACCTGGTTCTAATTTGAGTTATGTTTCCCCTCAAACTATTGAGAAATGTAAATTGCAACAAGTTAAACATGTTAAATCATGGTTGGTACAACTAGCCACTGGAACCAAAAGAAAAGTAACAGAGGTCATACCAACATGCCAATTCATTATAAGTGGATTTCCCACCCAAGCGAACCTAAACATACTTCCTTTAGGATCTTATGACATGTTGATTGGAATGGACTGGATGGATGCCCATAAAACCAAGTTGGACTGTTACAGTAAAACTTTGGAGTGTGAAAATGAAGAAGGGAGAAAGGTAACCGTACAAGGAATTCAAAAGCATGTCTCAGTGAGACAAATATGAGCACTTCAATTGAAGAAGTATTGCAAAAAAGGATTCCCTTTGTATGCAACACATGTATTGGAGTTTGTTGAGGACGAAAAACCAAGCCTAGAGGACCATCACATATTGAGAAAGTATAAAGATGTGTTCCCATAAGAGGTACCTTTCTACCTCCAAGAAGAGATATTGACTTTTCAATAGAACTTACACCAAGAGTGGTGCCAATGTCTAGAACGCCCTATAGAATGAGTACATTGGAGCTAGTTGAGGTCATACTACAGCTAAATGAAATCATGGAGAAAGGCTACATTTGTCTTAATGTGTCTTTGTGGGGAGAACCATCCTTGTTTGTGAAAAAGAATGATGGAACACTTAGGTTGTGCATAGACTATAGGAAATTCAATAAAATAACCATAAAGAATAAGTATCCCTTGCCAAGAATCGACGACTTGTTTGACCAATTAAGGGGTGCTACAATCTTATCCAAGATTGACTTGAGGTTTGGATACCATCAGGTCCGAATTAACGATGAAGACATCCACAAAAAATCCTTTAGGATAAGGTATGGTCACTATGAATTTGTGGTGGTTCCATTCGGGCTAACCAATGCACCAGCCACTTTTATGTGCTTAATGAATAATGTACTCAGTAAATTCTTAGATAGATTTGTATTGGTTTTCATTTATGATATTCTAATATATTCTAAGAATAGGGAAGAGAATGAAGAACATATTAAGTTAGTACTTCAAGTACTAAGAGAACATAAGCTATATGCTTAGTTTAGTAAATGTGACTTTTTCCATAAACAAGTACATTACTTAGGCCATGTTATTTCTAAAGAATGGGTGCCAGTTGATCCTGACAAGATTAAAGCCATCATGGATTGGCCTACCCCAAAGGATGTATCTAATATCACATCCTTTATGGGCCTAATAGGATACTATAAGAGGTTCATAAAAGGATTTTCCAAGATTAGTTTCCCAATCACTTCCCTTCAAAAAAAGGGAGTTAAATTTATTTGGACATCAGAATGTGAAGAGAGATTCCAAGAGCTTAAATACCTTATAACCAATGCGCATGTGCTGAATATTGCAGACCCACACAAGGACTTCCTTGTGTGTACAGATGCATGTAAGGAAGGGCTCAGAGGACTCCTTATGCAAGAAGTACATATGATTTGCTACGAATCTAGAAAAATGAATGAACATGAAGTCAATTATGTGACCCATGATGTTCTATTGGTTTCCATAATGCATGATTTAAAAATTTGGAGGCATTACCTCCTAGGTAGAATATTTGTGCTTATGACAGACCATTATGGGTTGAGGTATTTGTTTGATCAACCAAAAAATAATGTTATACAAGCTATATGGGTGGATCTCCTTAGTGAGTTTGATTTTGAAAAAAAACATATCAAAGGAAAGGAGAATATGGTGGTTTATTCCCTTAGTAGAAGTATGAAATTGATTCACTTGGAAGCTATAAGTGCCAGTGAATCAGACATCAAAGATAGAGTCAAAACTGCACAAGGAACGAATGAATTTTTCAAGACCGTGATATCATAACTAAAGCAAGAGCCCACATGGCTGAAGTATGAAGGTTATCATATGTTTAATGATGGCCTGCTAACTTACAAAGGTAGATTGTATATTCTAAATTGTGATGACTTGAGGAGGGTCATAATGGATGAACTACACAGAAGACCATATATTGGTCATCCTGGTTATCAGAAAATGATCACGGCCACTAGGAAACTATTTTATTGGCCTGGACTGAAAAAAGGGCATAGCAAATTACTTAGCTAAGTGTCTAGAATGTCAGTAAGTTAAGGAAGAGCATGGGCACCCATCGGTGATTTTTCAACCCCTACCAATTCCCAAATGGAAATGGGAAACCATATCCATGGATTTCATCATAGGATTACCAAAATCAACCGAGCAAAATGACACCATAATGGTAGTTGTGGACAAACTGAGAAAGGTTGCTCACTTCATTCCCATCAAGTCAACCTTAAAGGAAATAGATATTTCCAATATTTTCATGAAAGAGATATTTAGACTGCATGGCATGCCTAGGGAAATTATATCTGACAGAGATACAAAATTTACTTCAAAACTTTTGGAAATCTTTGTTCATTGGTTTTGAAACAAAATTTCTCTTTAGTACATACTATCACCCTCAAACTGATGGGTATACAGAGAGGGTAAGCCAAGTGTTAGAATATATGTTGAGGATGCATGTAATGCATCAACCCAAGAAGTGGGAAAACTACCTTCCACTAGTACAATTTGCCTACAAAAATGGCTATCAAGAGTCATTAAAAATTAGCCCTTTTGAAGCCTTCTATGGGAGACAATGCAACATTTCAATCAGGTGGAACAACCCAGTAGATAGAGTTACAATCGAGCCAAATATACTAAAGGAAATGGAACAACAAGTAACTCATAGCAGATAGAATATGAAAATAGCCTAGGATAGACAAAAGAGTTATGCATACAAGAAAAGGACTCCTAGAGAGTTCAAAGCAGGGGATCATGTGTATCTCCAAGTTAGACCCAGGAAAATCTCTTTGAGGATGGGAGCTTGTGCCAAGCTGACACCTCGGTATTGTGGACCCTTTAAAATTTTGGATAGAGTGGGACATGTATCCTATAGGCTAGAACTTCCTCCCACAATGAAGGCACATAATGTTTTCCATGTTTTGTTATTAAAGAAATATGTACATGATTCTAATCATATTATTGACTAGTCTCTAATTCAGGTGGAACAAGAGGAATAATTCCTTCAAAACCTCAATGCATAATAGAAAGGAAGGAAACCCCACTCAGTAATAGAACCATTGCATAGGTCAAGGTGTAGTGGAAACACTTTGGCCTAGATGAGGCTAAATGGGAAATGGAGGACGCCATGAAACAAGAATATCCATTTTGTTTACTTCTGAACATACAGAGCACATTGGAAAATAGAACATAGAGGACAATGTTCCTTTAAGGGGGATGGGATTGTGATACCCATATTTCCCCCCATTTGTAAATATAACTATAACTGACCAAGAGACTATGGCAGACTAGATATGTGTGAATGTTTGATTTGATGAACCTTTGTATAAAAGGGTCAATGCATGTATTTTTTGTTATTAATAGAAAATGGATAAGTGTTGCATAACTGATGAAAGGGGGGAGTTTTCAAAGATAGAACATGGATTCTATGAGAGAGATGGTGAGGGAAATCAAGAATGGTTAAGATGACCCTCACCAAACTAGTACCTTACTGGATGTAATTTCTCAACAAGCCTCTGACCTCAAAATAAATTACCAGTCAAGCCAGTAGTTGGAAGGCCCTCATCAAACGTTTATGAGGAGATGGGTTAGGGTACCCATCTGAAAGGCTTACATACCTAACCACGAGCTGGGGATTCGGACCCACGCAACATTTCTAAGAAAGGAAAGAAAGGAAGTAATTCTGGGGATAGAGGCATATCTGTAAGAAATCAGAGTTGAGAAAATGATCTCCATAGGAGAAGAGAGTGTTTTTCAACTTTGTATTTGAGAGGAAAACTGATAGGCAAGCTCGTTTTGGGTGCAAGAATCTATGGGAAAGTTTTTCACTACAAGCTCATAAATGAGGCCGATGAGTGACTATGGAAGTACTCGTGTTGACCTCCTTTCCTGGTATCGATAAAATACGGTTGCCAAGATCCTATGGGATGAGGAGAGTAACCTATGTCCCTGACTGTCATTGAGCAAGGAGAAAGAGTCTCTCTCAGAGAATCATGGTCTAGATCTAGGGTGGATAGTGGAAAAATCCATCAGGAGTGTCTATGCCTATGGTTGGGTGGAAACATGCACCCCTTTCAGTAGTCACTTCATGGTATCCAATTGTTGATAAGTATCTTCATACTCTGTGTAATAAAATGGATGTGATGATTGAATTTTTTTGTTTATGGTTAAATTTTTACAGTGTTTGAACAGTTATTATAAATTCTCATTTGCTACTATAAACTGTTATATTTACATGGTCTTCTGTTTGCCCCAGTTTAACAGTTAGAGAAATTTGGGATGTGAATCTATAATTAAGTCTAAGTATAGGCTACGGTTTATTCCCTATCTGGATATTTCCTAAGGGGACTCTTCCCCAAGATGAAATTTGTAGTGCAAGAGACAAGATGGATTTAGCCAGATCATTTTGGTGTTGTCAACCTCTCGAATTCCCTTCTGAGGAAGACTAAGATTATATTCAGAGGAAGTAGGGTGCCTCTATAAGATCCTTCACCTGTATGACCAAGGGCTCATGCCTCGACCTTAATCAAATCTCGGCTAAAAGCTGAGTGTAGCCCATGGAATTTGATAAGGTTCCATATGACATAGGGTTGGAAACCCCTCTCTAAGCCCTAAAGGATTAAAGCTACTCTAGGTTTGGAACTCTGGGAATTTGGAGCTACGAGACATATGACTTCACAACCCTCAAAAAGAGCATCCATTGGAGATATCTCTCATCCATTAGAGCAGACCTAGTGAAGGGGTAGCACTACGTACTTCGGTGAAGTCCCACATCGGGAGAATAGGGGTGGTCTAATGAAAAAACTATCGAATGCCGGATTCACAAAGTTAATATGGACCGTTGAGAGTAGAGGTATGTGTTCCCACAGATCAACAACTATCTAGAAGTCCGGTTATCCAGCATTATCAAAGTGTAAAAACCAGAACATGTAAGTTTCCCCAAAGCTCTGTCAACGCTAGGTGCACATGGTGATAGATTGGGTGTGGTTTGGAGTTCAGAGCTCCAGGAGGAAGCTAGAAACTATGCGCCAAACTCTCGAATGTCAAAGTTACAAAGCAATGGGGATCGTCGATCTAATGACCCTTTGTGATCCCTCTCAACCATCCAATCAACCAAAAGGAAGTAATCACGTACAATTCTTCGGCGAAGTCCCACTCTGAAAGGAAAGGAGTGTGGAGCGGGTAGAATCCCCCAAATGTCGAAGTTGTGAAGTGACATGGCACCATGATGTCATTCGGGGTGATGTGGACCCACGATCAACCTGCCACATGTCACCTAGATTCATGCATTTCATAGATCCTATAGGCCCATTAATACATGACACATGTCACACATTGAAGGAGCCACTTGTCATCTCTACCTAGTAGTGTATCACACCTGTCACTCACCATTTGACCCATTTAGCGGGAGGAGTATGTGGGACTCACCTGTGTTTTCCTTTACATCTAGTACAACACCACGTGTGAGAATGGACCCTTTGGGAGTCTAGGGCCTCAAGAATCTGGAGGTTTGGAGTATGGTGTTGAGGATAAGTTGAAATCCCGAAGTCCAGAGCCACGTGGAAAGATTATGGGCTCCTTCGGTAATTTGGGAGTTCGGAACTCCAGGATACTTGAGGTGTTAGAAAGTATGCTCCAAAAGGGGTGAAGGTAGGAGCTATGTGGTAGCATTTTGGAAGTCTGGGAATTTGGAACTCTAGTATACATGCATGCATAAAATAAAATGGATGTTCAGTGTTGAAGCATCGAACACCAAACTCCCTTGCAGCTTATGTGTCAAATTAAGATCAAATCTCATTGTTGGATTGGACGGTGGATGGACTTCCACCATGGATGTAGGAGTTTGAGGATGGTACGAATGATATGGATCCATGTGGACACCATGTGGCCCTCAACCAATGAATTCTCGAAGAACTTCAAGAATCCCTAACTTGCAATCTAGAGCTCAGATTTCAGTATGGTGGAAATCGTTAGAAATCTCATGGCGAGCAGAATCCGATGGAGATCCCAGAATTAGGATTTGAGATAGTTAAGGAAAATGAAGTTATTATGCCACATCCCTTAAAAGAGTATTTATGGGTCAGGTGTGTTATAGGAAGGAATGAAAATGAATAATTATGGAGCAAGGAAGGATGAAGGAAAATGAGGAAAAATGACTAAGTATGGAGAGTGGAAAAAATGGAAAATGGAAAATGGAAAATGGCTAAGTATGGGGCAACAGAATGTGGGAGAAAATGGTATATCTTGGGAATATGAGATCTATTTTAGATTCCATAAAATGTTGGATGAATATGACATATAGGGATATTTAGTGAGAAGATGGACATAGGAAATTTCCTTCTTTTAGTATATTTCATTTTCTTCTCTTTTGTTCAAAAGACAATCCATCTCTATTAGCCTTTCATGATGAAGAAATCAAATACTCATGCTGATTTAAAACTTGTTGGGTCTTCATGATCAAAAGGTGAGGGTTATTTGGCACTTTCCAAATTTGAAAAAAAAAATCTTTCCATTTGAAAGAATCATAGGTTCATATATTTACCCCAATGACTTGGTGATGGGTGTTAGGAAAACAAATCAACAAAACCTTGCCTTGTCTTGAAGGAATTATTCCAGGTATCTTCTTCTCTGACTCATACCTGGTGATATCCTAATTTCAAATCCATCTTAGTGAATTACTTGGCATGTTTAAGTTGGTCCAGCAGATCATTGATCATGGGAAAAGGGTATTGATTCTTCAATGTAATCTTGTTCCATGTATTGTAGTCAATACACATTCATCAATTCCCATCCTTATTTGTTACAATTATGATAAGTGAACTAAAGTGAGGTTCTTGGTTGAATCACACCCTGATCCAATGGCTACTACCACTTCTTCTTCAATTCATTTACTTATATAAAACATTGTCTATATAGCCCAATATTCGATAATGAGGACTTTGGCAATATCTATATTTTGTGCTCCACATCCCTCTTGGGTGGTATCCCTTTAGGATCCTAGAAAAATCCTTTGTATGTCTGTAGAAACTCCTCCAAATGATTTTTTTTCTCTTTAGTACACCCCTCTAGGGATTCCTTTAGCTTTATTGACTCATTATTAGAGTGATTTTCTCTTAAGAAAAAGAAAACATATTTCTTGTTAGAATTGATTAATTTCTTAGCTTGATTGGAACTTACTGGTGAATTTTTTTATTTATCTTTGTGTGTGTTGATGATGAAGGATTTCACATCCTTAATTAGGAAATATTGATTGGTTCTCCACATGAATATAGAATCTGTCATATATATGTAGGGGCTTCCAAATACTACTCCACATACATCCAGTGGTACTACATCCAATTCTACTTCATCTATAAAATCAACACTTAGAGAAAATGTAATATTGCACTGCTTTGTTACCTTGATATTTAATTCCTTGTTTACCCAACCCAATGGATCGGGGCTAGGATGATCATGAACCTCCAATCCAATCTTGTTGACCATATTCGTTTCTATGAGATTAGCCTATGAACCATAGTCAAATAGAGCATCTATCTTGGTTTTCTTGACCTAAATCTTGATGTGGAAGAGCTTGATCATATCCTTCTCTTCCTGGTGATGAAGAATACTCATATTCACCTCATTTTGCATAGATATGCTTCTAGTGGGAAAATCCCCTTATAACTATACTAGGTTTCTAAGTATAGACATAGCTATGAACTCCCTTAAAAGACAATATAATTCCTACACTAGCCCAAACTTTCCACACAGATGAACATAAAATGATAGAAGCGTAAGTCAGAAGCAGTACCCTTGATCCAAATGTTCAATGCTGACCTCCTCGATCTTTGTTGCTTCCTTGGATGTTGGTCTCCTCCCAAAGTTGACCCGCATCAACACTTAGGCAAACAATGCTACAAACATTCTATTTCTACTCATCAATTAAGGTTAGACATAAATCGTTATTCATAAATAAAATTAAATACATAAAGATACCATTTGGGACAGGGAAAAAGATTCTTGTATTCAATATTCAAAGATTGGAAATTACAACCTTTGCAGGTCGATGCTCCACGGACCTGGTCTGAGTTCCTCTTGACATTGCTCCAAGTGCACCTTCCAAATTCCTTCTCTCACAATCAACTAGTCACTTCAAGGGAAGGGAAGGGATTGTATGGGAGAAAAGGGCTAGAGACGGAATGTTGAGCCAAGAACTCAAAAAAGGCTACAAATACTTGGGCAAGGAAGGAAAAGGATTTGGGCAGAGTTTCACCGTTCTAATGCTTGATGTTGGAATGAGACCCCAAGACCTCCTCTTATATGACAAAAGGATAGTTAATCAGTTTTGGAATGGGCTACAACAAGTGAATTGGTTGGGAAATGCTCAATATCCCATAAACTTCGCCGAATTCCTTGCAAATTTTATTTTTTGTAACTTTTGAAGGTAAACACTATTTTTTTAGTATGCAGATAGCATGTGTACGTGGGATGTCTAGCATGTAGAAAGCGTATGTATGTGGGAATTAGTGTAGCATGGTGTGTACATGCTCCAAAAAATTGTTTTTTAAATAGAGTTCCTTAGCAGAGAATTGGCAAATCATGCAAGTAGAAAGGCCAATGTCATGTATGCATAAGTAGGGAATTTTATGGCTATAATATGCCCCCTAATGTGTGATTTCAGAAGAGAAAATGATGGCCAAAATACATTATAATATCTTCACCAGCACGGAGTTGATTGAGCTCGAGACTAGAGTTCGGGAGGTGCCATCTGCAAAACAACAATTATCTCTCCAAGGCAGGCATACCCATGCTCGGGATGAACTAATCATGGCTTCCAATAAAATACATTGCAGATCCATGTCATATAAATGTATAAAGTGTAGCCACGAGCAATATACAATGGATCTACATCTCAAAATCAATCGAATATATACAAATACAATATGCATCTTCAAGAAATAACAACGCCTCTAGTTGGAGATGAGGACTTCATAACTTGAGCAACAACTTCAATATATTTAGTTGCTCGAGTAGGAGTACAATAGGAGTGTAATACTCACTACTCTAAGGTATTTGACAAGATGTCGGGAAAATATGGAAGGATCTCTATGATCGGGCACAAAACTTCATCAATTTTGAATCTGGACTTGACTAGACTCACAGGATGGCCGACTCATTAAAGTCAAGAGACAAACTATAGAATGGTTGAATCATGTTGGATAAGACTTCCCTTGGACAAAAGAATGAGATATGATCAAACTCAGGCAGTGTAACATTGACATAAGTCTGTGATGCAGGAGGCACCGCAAACTCTCCATATGTTTGGAAGAGTAACCAAACGGAGGAGGACACATCTCTATGTAGCGAGAACAACTTCCTAAGGTCATACTAGATCCCAATTTTTAGTGAACAAATGGAAGGATGTGCTTTGTCCAAGGGTGACTATCTTGCTGCCGAAAAAAGAATGTATATTTCTCGTCCCCTCTTTTTGAAATATTTGATCTTTTTGTCTTTTTCAATTTTTTAACGAGCTTGAAAAAGAATAAAATAATGCTATGTTACAAAGGAGGAACGAGTGTCGCAAGCAAGAAAATTGGTTCCAAGCGCATGGAACATACTGATGCTCAATGCAAGTAGACATGTATAGGATAAGGACACTCAGGGAAAATTCCTCCATGGGTCAAGGTGTCAAATCGTAGAGGCAAAAAGTGTTGCAAGTCTTGGGTATAAGGAATGCTTTAAAGGTTCAATTGAGAGCAACATGGAGCAGGCATTAKCCCAAGGATTCAAAGATGAGACCCACAATGTGATTAAGCATGACACAACAAGACACCTTCCATGTAATTTTTACAATCCCAGAGAAGGTAAGMTCGATGGTTTTTTCATGTTTAGAGAGTCTGAAAAAAAAGTTAAAGAAGACTCTAGGGAGTAYTTTTTTTGCAATTAGTCCAATCAGCTCAAAAAAGTGTTAAACTTGCACCAAAGGGACATATTTTCAAAAATGTTTTAACGAGTGTGAAAAAGACAAGATCACTTGGCTATCTTTTCAATTTTAAGGAGTCTGAAAAGAGCTTAACTATGGACTCACAGCCTCTTTATAGGTTTAGTCTCCTTAGCCCAAAAAAGTATTAAATATACATGAGGAGAACTCTCTCCGCGAGACGAATCTCCTAAGGCATACCTTTTTCCATAATAATGTACTGGCTAGAAAAAGGGTTAAACTCATGCCAAGTAGATGTTCTTCTGGACCAATTTTAACGAGTGGGAAGGAACAAGGTCACTCAACGATATTTTCATATTTAGGGAGTCTAAAAAGAGCTTAACTATGGACTCTGGGGGGGTTCCTTTTTCGTAAGTAATCTCCAAGGCCCAAAAAAGAGATAAACCAAAACCAAGGAGAATGTTCCTTTTTCGAAAATTTAGTCCCTTAGGCCCGAAAAAGGGTTGCACCTACACCTGAGAATACTCTTCTAGCGAACCAAAGTTCCTAGAGCATACCTTTATTCGTAAAATTAGTCATCTGGATGAAAAAAGGGGTAAACTACCGTTAGACAGATGTGCCCTCAAATTTGAGTTTGGCAAGCATGAAGGGAAACAAGATTGCTCAACAATCTTTTCAATTTTTGAGAGTCTGAAAAGGGCTTAAAGAAGACTCTAGAGGGGCTTCTTTTCTCAATTAATCTAGATGAGATAGAAAAGAATAAATGAAGTCTCATTGGTTGTTTCTTTCAAAATTTAAGTGATCTTGAAAGACAACAAACTATGCTAATGGGGAGTCCCTCCGGTATAGTCCAGAAAAAATGATGAAGAAGAAGGATGAGGCTTCAACACAAAGTCATGGCGGGACTAAAAGGGACTCACATGCCTATGAAGTACTTCAACATGGGAACCAAATGGAAAACAAGGTTCTAACTAGGATGGCCATGGAAGGAAGGCTCTACCACTTAAAGTACGACACACTTATCAGCAAGGAAGGTTATGTGTCACACTTCAGTGGGATCAATCTTAAGGCCAAATAAACAAAGAAACGGATAATGAAAAAATTGAAAGTAGGGAAAAACCTAACCTATATGCCAGTTTCAAGGTCAACACCTATTAGAATGGATCATTACGATGAACAAATGTCAAAGAAAAAATGTCTCCAAGATCCTGCATATAAGGCCAATAACACTCATCGAGAAGTTAATAAATCTAATATAGATAAAAACTTTAGAAAACAAGAGGTGTTGTTGAATACAAAACTTGAAAACAACAAATTTGGACTATACAATATGTACAAGGTACTGCACAGCCTTATGTCTCATGTGTAATACTAGTTCAGGTAGAGCCCGCTACTATGCTCTGACCAAGAGTCTCTTCGATAATCAACTTGGAAAGTCTCCCAAAAGGGAAGAAAACACAAACCACAGTGTAAATCTTCCCATGGTATAGAAATCGTAGTCATGGATTCAAGGATATCTTCATCCGAAGGCAATTCAAAATCCAAGAAATCACGTGAACGAAGAGGGCCAATAGTCTCAAAGGGTGAAGTAAACTGACCATATTCCATATGATTATGGAGGTTATGGTTAGGGTTGGAAAATTCTATCAGTGAAGAATCACAAGAACAAGGGCTTGAGGATCTAAAAACAATGAGATCATACTCAAAAGGAGACTCAAGATCAATCAGACCACGAGGGGGATCAAGGGCTCCCATTCCCCCATTGGATAAACCAATGGATCAATTTTTTATATCGAGTCTCGAGAAGGAAAACATGAGTGAACAATTTCTTGCTGAGGAGCAATTGAACATCAAGGATAATATGCCACATAATTAATAATTTGTGGCAGGCTAGAGTCTACACGAACACTAGGAACATATAAAGGGGTAACATTAACTAATTTCAAATTAGGTTGGTGATTATCAGATGCCAGCTGGTCAATAGTGACAATGCTTCCATTGTGAGGGACATGCATCACCCAGAAGAGTGTAGACACCACAACATTCATATCATATACATAATCATGCCCGAGAAGCATATTGAAATCTAACAGGTCTTGCACCACTATAACATTGACAAGGAAAATTTTCCCACCTAAAGAGATAGGTAACTGAGGAAGAACCCCCAAATACTCACTAGGACTTCTGTCAAAATCCGAGAGCTGATGTGAAGTAGACACAAGCTCAGGAGAACCCAAATCTTTCCAAGCCAAGGAGGATAAAATACTTGTGGAGGATCCTTCATCTACAATACATCGCTAAACATTTTTGAATTAACTTCAACCCTTATTTGAAAGGGTGAAGAATAAGGAAGATGAGGCTCAACAAGGTCATTCCAATCAAAGGAAACCATCCTAGGACTTGGATGGGGTGTGATCGAAGTGAGTGGAATTCCCCCTTGTTCTCAAAGTATTGAACTGGAAATGTTAAAAGCATAGTCGGTAAACACATCACTCCCCAAGAGAAGAGTGGGATCAGCTGACGATTGCATCGACGTGACCACTTTGGTAGGCTAGACACTCTTCGAGAGAAGAGTGGGATCAGCTGAATATTTCATCAACATGACCACTTCCTCAACCACTAGTTGAATAGGTTGTGAGACAACATGGTATAAAGTCACATCACCCCCAAAAATAGGATTGGGATCAGTTGAAGATTGCACCATCATGACCACTTATTCAACCACTGGTTGAATAGGATGTGAGACAACATGGTCTAAAGGCGCATCACCCCCCAAAATAGGAGTGGGATCAGCCGAATATTGCATTGGCATGACCACTTTCTCAACCACTAGCTGAATAGACTGTGAGGAAACCTCAGAAGACTCAGAATCAGAAGAGATTGCAGATAGGGACCACAATCTTCATGCCTCTGGAAGGTCAGGGAATAAATGAGTAAGGTGATATCCTTGAAAAGATTACAAGGGAACTTAGGTTTTTGAATAGAATCAATGCCCCCAACATGATTGGAAGTGGTTGGTTTCTTTTCCCAAAAATGACTAACAGAGGTTGTTGACATATCACTCGTATGACTTGCATTGACGAGACTTGTGCCCCCAACATGAATTGCAGTGGTTGGTTTCACATCTTCAAAATGACTTGAAGAGGTTGGTAGTTGGTCGATAACATGACTCACAGAATCTACAAACCTATCGCCAGTATGACTAGCAGTGACTGGAATTTTTCCCCTAGCATGACTTGTAGAGGTTGGGTGCTAGTCTTCAACATGACTTGCAGAGGTTGAGGAACTATCTCCAACGTGACTCGCAGAGGTTGGTGATTGAACTCCAGTATGACTTGCAGGGCCTAGGTTCATGCCCCCAACATGACTTGCATAGGTTGGTTGTTGTTGGTCTTCAACATGACTTGTAGAGGTTGATGACCTATCTCCAACATGACCCGCAAAGATTGGTGATTTCTTCTTCCTATTCTTCCTCTTTATATTTTGTTTATACTTCCAGTTACTAGTAGCTATACTTTCACCAGAGAAGGTAGAAGGAGGAGGGGAAGACTTTGTTGACAAAGGAACATAAACATGATACCCATGACATAAGGTGATTAAATGAGAAGCTTCAAGAGAATTTGGGACATTTGGAATGGTACCCAACCAAACTGGTAGTCCCACATTCAACCCAATAATGTACAAAGTGACCATCAAAGGGACACCAACATTTCCAAGTAAAGGAAAATCAAAAGAATCCCCTTGCGAAGGGGTTCCTTGGTTGGTATCGTTAGGAAATTTAGCCAAGAATATCTTATGCATAGGTTCTCCCCTTGCGGGATCATTCAAGTCCATAAAAGTCTCACACACTGACTCTAGTGAACCAGTGGTATAAAACAACAACACCTATAAAGAGGTGGCTCCACATTTCTAAGCGGAAGACTGAAAAGTCCTCACGGCCGGTGGAGTGGCAGTCTACCACCTTATGTTAGAGACCCAAAGCAATGACTAGCTAACTCACTATGGAAAAATAGGGAGCACATAACACACACAAAAATTTCCTAAAGTAAAATCAAGCAAACAACTAACTAGTGGGAAGGATAGTTACACCAATCAACACTAGAGAAACTTACCGGTGAAAGTACAACTCGGACATGGAAGAAACCTCTGGGTATACTCTACAAAGTGTGATCTAACATCCACCCTAGGTACCGCAGTATACCCAAGTGGTCACCCATGTAAGTCCATAAAAATTTGCAACTAGGTTTCCATCTCGCAGTCAGTCACCAGGCAGGTATAGTCGATAGTCAGGCTAATCGTAATGAGCAAGATAAAGAGTGTGAATCCCTTCAAGGGTGTCAAAATAAATTGGTCTAGAAGAAAAATTAGGATCTTGAATGGATTCGAGGTCCATGAGGCTTCGTAGTAAAGTACGATCAATATTGTTCCCAAGAAAGACCCTCAATATACAATCCCCACTACGTTTGTTTTGGCTTTGGAGGGGTTGTATCCTCTACCTTTCCTCACATGACCTCATGTTTATCCCCTATGTTAGAGGGGGGTCCTAGATAAATCTTACGACATTGGACTTTAGACGCTCCCTATCTCAGACTCTGATGTTTGTTTTAAATGGCCTTGAAGAGTTTCCTCTTCACACCTATTTCAAGGCCCTAAAAGCCTAAACTATTTGGTGAACCCTACAAACAAAAAGTCTAATATATTTTAGGTTAAGCATTAATTTTGAGGCTTTATTTATGCAAAGGATGTGGTCATGCAACTAATGGTGTTTTGAATAGACGAATAAGGAAGATAACTTTAGAGCATTTGAAAGAAAAAAGATACTTTGAAATTAAAGCAAAGCTTGTAAAATTCTTTGTAACATCCAACTTTTCTAATCAATGTTTCAAGATCTTATAATTGAAAGTTTCCTAAAAAGTGCCTTCATTTGACTAAGAAAAACAACTTATATTTCAAGAAATCAAGAAAGAACTTTGAAACTGAAACCCATTTCTTTTGCAAACAAACAACCTAGGCTACGTTACCAAACTAAATGCAAGAAAAAATATTTTTGATTTTTTGGACTTCTTTAACAAGAAAAAAAAAAGTAAAATTCTTTTTTTTTTCAAAGAAATAAATAGGAAAAAGAGAAAATAGAACCCAAGATTGACAGAGACCCTAAGCCAATTGCATAAACACAGGGATTCAAACAAGAAACCAAAGGAGGATCTAAAACTTGAAATTTCACTCTAAACCTCTAGGGAAAACAAAAGAAAACCAAGATGCAAGTTAACAACGAATATTTAACCCAAGCTAAGGCTGAAAACAGAGACTCTATAAGGTACAATAAATCCATAAGAAGCCTAAACTTCTATCAAGAAAGAAACATACCTCTCTTTTTTTAAAACACTTTCAAGACACAGAGACACGGATTGTTGCACCAGCAGCCTGCGTATGTACGTGGGTTGTCTATTGTGCAGGGCGCGTATGTAAGAGGGTTTTCTATTGTGTAGGGCACGTATGTACGTGGGTTGAGCCAAATCAGAGTGCATACACCTCTGAGACTTTTCAAAAAAAATAAAAACACTAGGCAAACTAACTGGGCATGGAAAGATGGTAGGAACCTTGCAAGTGACTAGAGACCCTTAAAAGACTCAGTGAACTTGACTAAAACTCAAAAGGAAACCAAGAAGCCAATTATAACCCAAAAAACCTCCCTCTAAAACCCTAGAGAGACTCCCCGGTGGAGTCGCCAATTCTGATAGCGGGAAAATCCCCCATAAATATACCAGGGTTCTAAGTATAGACATATCTATGAAGTCCCTTAAAAGACAATACAATTCCTACACTACCCCAAACTTTCCACACAGATGAACAAAAAATATAGAAGAGTAAGTCAGAAGTAGTACCTTTGATCCAAACGTTCGATGTTGACCTCCTCGAGCTTTGTTGCTTCCTTGGATGTTGATCTCCTCCCAAAGATGACCTGCATCAACACTTAGGAAAACAGTGCTACAAATATTCTATTTCTACTCATCAATTAGGGTTAGACATAAATCGTTATGCATAAATCAAATGAAAGACATAAAGATATCATTTGGGACAGGGAAAATGATTCTTTTATTCAATATTCAAATATTGGAAATTACAACCTTTGCACGTCGATGCTCCAGGAACCTGGTCTAGGCTCCTCTTGACATTCCTCCAAGTGCACCTTCCAAATTCCTTCTCTCACAATCAGATGGTCACTTCAAGGGAAGGGAAGGGATTGTATGGGAGAAAAGGGCTAGAGAGGGAATGTTGAGGCAAGAACTCAAAAAACGCTGCAAATATTTGGTCAAGGAAGGAAAAGGATTTGGGCAGAGTTTCACCATTCTAATGCTTGATGTTGGAATGAGACCCCAAGGCCTCCTTTTATATGACAAAAGGATAGTTATTCGGTTTGGGGACGGGCTACAACAAGTGAATTGGTTGGGAAACCCTCGATAGCCCATAAACTCCATCAAATTCCTTGCAACTTTTTTTTTTTTGCAACTTTTGAAGGTAAACGCGGGTTGTTTAGTATGCGTATAGTGTATGTATGCAGTATGGATAGCATGAAACAAGTGTATGTACGTATTATGTCTGGAATGCATCAATCATATGTACATGGGTAGTGGTGCATCATGGCGCGTACATGCTCCAAAAAATGGTTTTTTAAATAGAGTTCCTCGACAGAAAATTGGCACTCGTGCAAGTGGAAAGGTCAATTCCATGTATGCATTAGGGAATTTTAGGGATATAACATGTGTAGACAATATTTTCATCCACATCAGAGCTACTTTCAACCTGATTGCTCGAATATGTGGATTAAAGTTCCTTTTTATTTCCATCTTTCTTACGGTTCTTTGGGTTCAACTCTAGATGTAGTTTCCAACACTTTTGCTCAGTGTGACCATCAATATTTCAATGGTTTCTAGGATCCTTGCACTTATGTGAATTTTATTTCATCTTCTTATCCTTTCCCCCTTTATGTTTCTTCTTCCCCTCCTTCGAAGCTTCCTAGTGCTATTTTGGCTTGTAATTGCTTGGTTTCCTTTTCTTGTGGCCTCTGTTTTCTAGATATTGTGCTTGTACACATGCCTCATCCATTGTCCTTAGCTTGAAGAGCATCATATTCTTTCATATATGACTATGTATACCCCCCAAATACTTAAGGAGTACATATGGGCTCTTGGGAGACATACCTAGCATGATGGCCATATTTATGAAATCAGTGGTGTACACTTGTACACTCAGCCCTTTCTTTTTCCTGAAGCAGTGCCATTAGATTCATTAGTCATCTACATACCTGATGGGGTAGAATTGGGACTTGATGAGGGTTTTGAAGTCCTCCCACCTAGTTACTGATGGATCACCCTCCAGCCTAAGTGTCTCCTTGTGAATTTCCTACTAGGTTAAAGCAAGGCCCTCTAACTTCAGTCTAGCAAATGATATCTTTTTCTCTTCATCTATATAGTGAACATTGAAATAAAATTCTAGTTGTTACAACCAATGATTCAGTTTTAATGAATTGATCTCACCTTGGTATGGATTTATTTCCACTTTCTCTTCCATATTGAATAGGGACTGTGAAGGGTTTATGCAACTAGAGCTCGACTGCTCTTTCTTGGGTTCTTTCCGCAACTCTTTTTTTGGGTCTTCCTTATCTCTTGATTTATCATCTGATTTGATCTCTAAGTTTGAGCCTCCAACTTATCTGAATGGTTCGAGCTTTCTTTCTAGAGCCTCCATGAAGAGGGAAATATTGCGAGATATTTCAACGACTTACTCTTCTAGCCTCAAAAGTATCTCCTCTGTCGGATCTCGAGGGTTGTTGTGAATAAAATTGTCGGTGATAGCTAAGGTTCTACGAATTTATTCTTAAACTAATTTCTAGATCCATGCAACTTTCCAAAACTACCCCAAGAAAACATTCTCTGATGTTAGGGACCTAACCTCCCTAACCCCTCATGTAGGTAGAATAATATATTTCCCATGTAATAAAGGTCAAGATTAATAAGGCCTAGTAATAAGGAAGAATAAGACAAATTTAAGAATACCTAATAGAATCTTCCGCTTCTAGAAGATCTTCCTCTAGATTGTTCTTTTGATAGATAGATTTAGTATAAATAAGAGTTGAGGGCATGAGAAATTTTGTCTTGAGAATTATTGTAATAGAGATCTTCTTTGTTGGAGGTTTCCCCCTTGAAGAGGCAAGTGAACATTGTTTCCTATGAATAAAGATATTATTTTGGTGTTGTGGTTTCATCTATTGTATTGTTCCACTGTTATTCTCTGCAATATTTATATTTACATCTATTATAATAGATCTAGTACCTTACATATGATACCAATATGATATGTAAACTATCATGGATATTCCACTGGAACAATTTGTCACAACAAATCTAATAAATAAAACTGAAACCTACATATGAAGGTTAAATTCCTTTAGATTTCATAATCTTTAGTTACTTATTTTTTGTTTATGCATGAAATGGATAAAACGAAAAAAATAGAGAATAGTAAAATACAATCACACACCATCCACAAAATAATACAAATATTTTCTCTAGGAAACCCTTACGAGAGAAACCCCAACTAGAAGGTAAGGTTATTATACGCTTTTCTCTCTGATATAGAAATAATGCAAGTACAAAGGAGAAGGCACTCTCTATGGAGTTACATGATACCTATGGCATGCTAGGCTACTACAAAACATTAACCCCCTCTATTATTCTCTCTAATTGCCCACTCCCAGTTGTTCTTCTCTGTTATGGAACAAAATACAATAACATATAATGGAACCCCTTCTCCTCCTAACGACCTAGTATTTAACATAGCCTAATAACCATCTAGGGGTAGGGTTTTGACTTCCTCAACCCCAAATTGTGATAAGGCTTTGGACCTTCTAGAATGTTATTAGAAAATCCACTACATGGCAAGCCCCACATGTTTAAGTAATGGAGGTTGATGTGGCATCCACTCGCACCATGGTGATCAATACGTTAGGTCAACTTGCAGGAGGCATAACTTTCACATACCAACTCTGATTGAGGTGATTATTGCACTATTAGAAATTCCTCGGTGTGTAGAATATAAATGGAAGCTCAATAGTAAGTTTTGGACCACAAAAAAGTGTCATTTGATTCCTAAAAAATGGATCCAAAATATTTTAAATGATTTTTTGGACCCAAATTTCCAAATTTTGACCACTCACTAAAATGGCTCTACAAGTTGATTCCTCCAAAAAAAATCACCTATAAAGAATCGAGATAGATGACAAATAATATAATGATCCAATTCGGATCATGTATGTAGATTTATTATATTCATTTTATTGATTTGTAGATTAATTTATTTCTATTTTATTACTTATAAATATATAAATATATTTTATATTTTTCATAAAAGATACCAAAGAGGAATATAGATGGAGTACCAAAGACCTTTAAAAGCTATATTCAAAAATCAAAGTTTGAAAGACAAATAAAACAATGTTAGGATGTTTAACTATATGACACCCTTGATCACTACATTTCAAACCGGCTTTATACTCTGTAATATAAAGTAATATTAGGTGATTGTGAAAACATTGCAAATCTTGTTCCTACAAAAGAGTTATCCCTAGTTATTGTGAATATCCCTTATGGTTACAATATCTAAAACATTTGTTATGATTGTGAACCATATACTTACCAAGCATTCAATAAAGTGATTACGGGATTTTTACTAGTAACAATGTCACTATTTTGGAGATTTGTAGTTTTCGAGTCAAACATACAAATGAGATTAGTGTTATCAACCTTCAAAGGTAAAGCAAATTCAAGAAAACAACTTTATTTGTAAGATATTTAAAGTGTATTATTTAGTGTTTAATGTTAGAAATCAATTTTAATTATTTATAAGTTAAATGAATTCTTATTTATCTATGATACAAGTCAAATATTTGTAGTTCGAGTAGTGATTCATAGATTAATGATGTTGAAATCATACATATTGCATGGTGGGAAAAAAATAATAGTTGTTGTTATGTTCTTATCAATGAAAAAGATGGAGGTAAACATGGTCAACTATTGACTTACAATGTTGTGGTTAGAAAGATGTCATATGAAAAAAATGATTTGAAAGGAGAGATTGTAAACATTTATTAAAAGCCACAAACATTGATTAATTATCTTATAGATACATTTTCAATTGTAGGAGATTGGGTTTTGGATTTGTTCTCGACTTCAGAATTTTTTTATGATATA
>SNQJ01S0092714.1:0-10567 GCA_010110895.2 Picea sitchensis | reverse complement strand
TTGAGAAACATGTTGAGATTAGTCAACTTAGTATGTGGATGTTTTGTTAGAATTGACTACTCTAACAATTGCTGGTTTGGAAAATCCATAGAAGTGCGAGTAAATATTTTTGGAAACATAAGCATTTTTTTACTGAGCCTAGCTAGCTCAATAGGAAGTGTAGTGGCTTTGTTAGAGATGGATACTCTTACAAATCACAGATGGATGAGAAAAATACAAGACAACAATCTCACAACAACAATGAATGTCAAAGATGCAAATGAAGACTCCAAACATGTGAACAACTGCAAAGGGAAAAAAATGATATTATCTCTTACTGATGAGCTTAAGTCCCATTTGACAATTTTTGTGATGAAAAATCATTCCTTAGTCTTCTTTGTTAAGGGAAGTTGTTGGAATGATAAACATGGAAAACATAGATGTTGTTCTAAAACAATAGAGAGATTAGTCCAAGGGAAGATGGTGATAATAGCATAAGTGCGGAAGCAACAAAAGTATGGAAGAAACAAGATGATTGCGAACAAACAAAGGTAAATTGTGTGAATTGAGTTGAATAAAATAGACTCATGACCATTTGTTAATATGAGTCACACATTGTTTTGTAGCAAGTCTATGATGTAATGTTTATTGATATGATGTATTGGTTCTATAAATGTTTGATTATGTCCCTAGTATCTCCATGAGATGGAGTATGCAATGTATGTACATGTAATTATATAACATGTAAAGGGAATATCGTTGTAGTACCTGAATATACATGCATACCCCTATTAACTTGTAGTGTAGAAACCTCTTTTACAGATTTCTTTAACACCTAGAGTGAGCCATATCACAAGTCAACTGCATGCTCTATGGATGACCTTTCGGAGGAGCCTAGAAACCATGAGTTTTACATTTAGGGGGGTTCATCAAGATGTTGACTGAACCATGTACCTAGAGGACTTCCTAATAAAATGGAATTTGTAGTGGTTGATGACCCAGACATTCCAATGGATGGTTGTCTCTTTATATGGACTTTGGCAGTTTGTTGATGCATGGTTGATGTGTGAAGAAAACATACCAGGTTGGACCAGACATAGACTTTGTTGATCAGTAGGTGCTTCGATTCAGAGCACTTGGTGATGAAGATGACCTAACCTAACGATTGTAAAGACAAGTAGTTGTTGAGGGGGAGTGTCAGGATATGTAACTCCTACTTGTATTTGGTGTGATCATATTGTGACTATTATTGAGTTTATTGGTCATTAATAGGTAGATTTATAGTCTCTACGAGGAGTATGTTCCTAGATTTTAGGAGGTTGTTGAGGCCTAGTTGGTTTGAGAGATTCTCTCCAACTAGTTAGCTTCCTAGATTGGTGTGAGGTTGAGATATTTTCTCAACCAAGTAGATCGTGAAATCAAGGTAGTTCTTCTGTCTTGAGACTTTGATTGTTGTATTTATATGTACTCTATTTGAGTGTTTAATAGAGCGCTAAGGCACAATTTTGGTATGTAAAAATAATTATTATATGTTCTCCATCTCCCATTTCCCAATAAAAGTTAGCATTAGGCACCTTTTTTTATGTTGAAGTAGAATTTAGCTTCTCTATTTTGCCCTTTGTTTATCCATAGATTTCATGTATTCATACAAAAAAGTCTAAAATCATTTTGCTTGGTCTCCTTAATTTATCTAAGTTGAGAAATTTAGTTTTAATGCTAAAAATAGATGATATATAACTCCTTATTGAAATTAAAGCATGTGTGTATTCCCTGGGAACCATCATGGAAATGAAAGGTAGTATTCAAGGGTTTTCTTAGGGACAATGTAACTTGGAATATATATATATATGGAGTTGTGCACCCAAAGATAAGTCAAAATGGAAATTGGCTTTCTTGCAAATAATATCTAATCAAGAGAGGGCACTCGGAAAAGGGGTGAGCAATGCTTGAAATAATACTTGGGATCCACCATATTGGTGGCAATTGTTGGAAGTAGGGAGATCGTGGTGGCGAACTGAGAAGTCGTTCTCTCTAGAATTTGCAAAGAAATTCCATTATCCACTGATCAAAAGGCGAACCGTGTTGATGAGATGGCACACATAAAGTTTGCAGAAAGCGAGGGATGAAGCATGGGAGACCCAACATCAAGTGACCCAACAACTTAGAGTGGCCATGGAAGCTTCTATTTTTAGTAAGCTTAGGTGCCTTTGGGACACATCAATAAGGAATTGGCAGAGGCTAAGTTTTTATATTCTCGTGACATTCTTTGGTTCTTGAAGAATTAATGGTAGCATTGAACATGTCTTGGAATTGAGAATTTAAAAATGTATTGAGCCTAGCTAACTCAATATAGTGAAATAAAAAGAAGGAAGAGTCTAGATGAAGAGACAGTTAAGTAGAAGCAATGGCGATGAGATGAGAATGATCTTAATGGGCTTATATAATTGGTAACAAGGAGAAATGCTAACCTTGGTGTTTTAAAACATTTGGAATGCTTGTTGTACCTGAATTGAAATGATGTAACGATGCATATGTATTTTGAGAAACAAAGGGTGCATGATCAATTGTACCTGACACCCCAATTTTTTTTGGTCCAAGATGTAACACTTAGCCATAGGTAAGTTGATTTACCCAAGTGTTTTGAAAGCTATGTTATTCATGTCTACATGCATTAGTGTGGTAGCACATGTAACCATGAAGAGTGTATCCCTCTTATGCATAGATAGGATGTGGCATCAAGTTGTGGAATGAGCCACTTGGATAGGAACAAGGGTGGCAAGTGTACTTATATGCTAACTTGATGTTGAATCAAAGAAGTTGAATACTCGATTAAGGGGGGGAATGTGTGAAGTAATATCAGAATCTGATATGCTTGGGACCAAGTTATGATTAAATGAGAGTCTAACGTGTTGGTGAACCATGTAGGTGAAAAGGATTCCTAGAGCATTGGCAAGTACAATGGATGGTACCCATGTATCTCGGTAGATGGATTTATGCTTCTTGATATTTTTGGATATAAACCGTGTGAGAAGTTTGAAAAATCCAATGTTGTGAGTGGACCCTCCACCCATCGTTAGGGACAATTGTAGCTTATGACTACATCATAATCTATGATCGTCCCCGATGATGGGTCATAAGCTACAATTGTCCCTGAAGATGGGTAAAGGGTCCACTCAAAACATTGGACGTTTCAAACTTCTCACAGTTTATATCCAAAAATATCAAGAAGCATCATGTCAAACTGTGAAAACCTACACACTCAAATGGATTTATTTTTAATATGGACATCAATGATTAGTTTTTTGTAGGTACAAAAGGAAGGAGCACGCAAGCTCAAGGATGAAGCCTATAATGAAGAAATCTTGGTTCAATGGAAACTGGTGACAGTTCTTGTGGCATTCTCGTGACAAGAGATGGAGATCAAACGATGGAGGACAAATAAGGTAAATTTTTGTGAGTTGTGTGGAACAAAAATAGAGTTGATCATATGGTAATGAAAATCACACTTTGTATTTATAGCAAGTCTATGATGTCACATTTTGATTCAATGTATTGGTCCTTGAAAAGTTTTCAAGCTTGTACTTGGTGTCTCCATGAGATGGAGTATGTAATGTATGTGCTTGTATCTTTGTAACATGTAAAGTGCATATCGTTGTAACATCTGGATAGGCATGCATACCCCTTTTGCCATGTGTCCTTGAAGATTTGGATAACTTGTTGGTATAGTGCAATAGCCTCTATTATGGAGTTCTTTAACACTTGGAGGAGTAGGGCCACATGTTGGTTGGATAGTCTATCAATGGATTATGTTGGTTGTAGATTTTGGGAGGTTCCTAGAAACCATAAGTTTTAGTTCGTAAAGAAGTTGAATGAACCATGTACATGAAGGGCATCTTATTAGATCGACAGTTGTAGCAGTTAATTACCCATGCATTCTGGTGGATGGTTGTTCCTTTATATAGACTTTGATATTTTGGAGATGTCCATATGATCAAGGTAAAAAATGTAAGTGTCAGGTTGGACCATATATAGACTTTGTTGATCATGAGGTTCTTCAATTTATAGTGGAGCATTTGTTGCAAAGGACTAGATAATGATGAAGACCCGACCTAGCAAAGATTAAGACAATTAGTCATTAAGGATGAGTGTTTGAATTATTAACTCATACTTATCTTATTTGTGATCATATTTGTGGTTGTTATGATTATTGGTCATTATTGAGTAGAATTCTATTTCTGAGTCTTTAGGAAGTTGTTAGATCTATAGTTGGATTTGAGAGATTCTCTCCAACTAATTAACTCCTAGTTTGGTGTGTGGTTGAGATATTCTCTCAACTAATTGTTAGTGTATTATTAAATTAATTTAATAAAACACTCAACACAATTTTCCAGTGTGAAATAATGTCTACTCTTCGATTTCCTTTCAATTTGACAACTTAATTGTAATTTTTTTTTTTGCCATAATATAAAAAAATAGGAAAAAAAGAAAATGGTTTCACTGTAAATACGATACTCAATGACCAATTAAATTGTTTTTGGATTTTAAAACAAATATATTCTCAATATCCGGTAACTATATCTCAATAACCAATTAAAGAAGACCAATCATAATGTGTTCGGATTTTAAAACAAACCCTATGTTGGAAGAATATACATTTTTTGTGGCAGTTATAAATGATTTGGAATAAAATATTCAACATATGTTTAAAAATATATTTTTAACATAAAAAAATACATACAATTGGAAGATGTATGTGTTTACTTTATAGTGGAGAATGTGCTAAAGTCTTAGTCTAACATACAAGCAATCATACCAAGAGGCCAAGATGTTGAATTTGTTTATTGAAATCACCTCTATTAATAAGCTCGTCATAATAGATAGATTATTGTATTGATAAATATGAACATAGGAGATGAAAAATGCTCCTCACACTTTATATTATGAGTATGTAGGTTTTCACTTGTATGAGCTTTTGAAACGTTCTTTAGAATGTAATTAAGTTAGTGTTTTGGGGTTTGATACATGGATATGAGGTTATTAGTTGGTATTTTTCTTTATGTTGTTCTATATAAACTTATTTCTTTAGCAAAATTTTGGTGTTGGTATTATGCTTAAATAAGTAGTTGTATTATTTCATTTTTGTTTGTTTATTTTATTATTTGTCTTGTCATAACATAGAGGTTGTGTGTGTAAATTAAGACATCACCATTATTATGGAAGTGATAATTCCACTAAGTGCATTGTATTTTGGATTAATTGGTATCAACATATTTATTTCATATAGTTGCTAATTTGGTACACAATTTATGGTCAAAACTCTTTTTGAGCAAAATAAAGGAATGTAGGATGAAATAAAAGTTGTATTGACATGATCATAGTTGAAAATATTAGAGTTAACTTGGAATTCATGTTTATGGATTGTTGATTTGAGAAATATCAAATTTATTGAAGAATTTGAGAATTCCTATGACAATGTTGTAAGCTTCAATTCAATTGCAACACTTAAGGAGAAATTGAAGAAAGAACTAGAGTATCCTTAAAGGAAGTTTATCATCAAATCTAGGTTTCTCTCTTAGAATAGAAAACAAGATAAAAATTCACCCTACGATGGTGAGATCAACACCTTATGCCTTGATGATTCACCAAAGAAGTTGGATTCATTTTATGAGGTACAATAACTCATGGGTGGAGACAAATCAATTGCCTTTGCAAAGTTATGCATTCATGAAGAGTCTTTTCTACGGTGAGAGAATTTATTCATATGGTGTTTATAGAGTCTTGGTAGGACTTTAAAGCTTCCATAAAGGAAATTTCCTATCATGTTAACCATTTGAAGAAGCAATAATAATAGTGGTAATACCTACCATAGAAGTCCAATTAGAGGATATCTGCATATATCCAAGAGTTCAAACACTACACCATGGGGAAATGTTGATAAAATATGTCGGAKATTGAAATTGAGACTACAAAGAGGTTAAAAGGACCATCCGAAAGAAAAGATTGGAGCTCACAGGATACAATCTCTCTCCCTAATAATGTTGTTTGAATGCTATTTAACCATCGAATCCATTATTTAATGCTTCTATAGTTATCATATATGTTTGTAGATAGTATCACTACTTATATATTTGTCCTCTTTCCTTTCATTGTTTGTCCCTAGCTTTTATAGTCAACTAAGAGAGGGGTTTTAACACTCATATGCATGGAAAATCCCCATAGTATAATGACAACTCCATTAGTGAGTTTGATCCATTAATCCAACTCCTAGTTGTTTCTAAGATTAATTTCTAATCTTCGATAGTTTGTAAGTTCAATATAGCCTTTGTTTTTTCATTAACCATCATCTAGGAAAGGCCTGGTTTTCAAAATTTTGAATTTTGAAGTTTCTTGGTTTTTCCACCTCTATGCATTCCTTTTCTAATGCGTTTGCACTAGATTTTGTTTGATTCTTGCATTGTCCATGCACTTTTTGTCATTCAAATCCCACCTGACAAAGTCAGGCTCCACGTAATTTTCCAAGTAGTATGAATCATGATGTTAATATATTTTGTTAAGCATGCAACTCTCGAACTTGTGAAACAATTAGAACAATAACCCATGCAACCTCTTCAAAATTCAATTTTTTAGTAGCATCTAACTTTTTCCAAAGTTTTGTAGGCAATTTCCATTAGATAAATTTTGAGGTAAAAAATGGACGTCAAAACAAAAAAAAGTACTATCAACATCAACTTTAAAAGAACCAATAGGATTCGAGATGATGATGTCAACCATAAGGGTAAATAGTTTTGGAGGGAAAGAAAAAAACTATTTTTTTAACTTATCTCTTCATAGATTTACTCAAATTTCAAGTGTAAGCACTTGTTGGATGCATAATTAAATTCCACATCCAATGAGCACCCACTATGCATACTTTTGATAGACCCACCATGAGATAAACTGTAAATACATGAAAACATATGTTTCTTTTCAATATTCCTAGGGAAGAATAGAAGGAAGATCTACTGTAAATCATTGGGAATTATCTATAGGGAACTTCATGGGATTTTGACTTAGGAGGAGTACCTTCGTGTCATGCTAAAACTCTGTGTTGTGCCGCCCTAAAGTACATTTATTTTCCTATGTTTTTTATATGAAAAAATTCTTCTTCAGAGAGGGAAGAATATTTATTGCATATACAATATGATGCTTCAATATGAAACACATTGTTTTTCATGTATTTCTAATTTATCTCATTGTGGGTCTATCAAACTTATTTAGAGTGGGTACTTGTTGGATGCATAGTTGAACTCCACATCCAACGAGGACCTACACTTGAAATTTGAGTAAACATATGATGATATAAGTTGAAAATCCGGTAAAAAAAGTAATTTTCTTTCTTTCCCTTTGAAAATTCACCTCTTATTTTATTACTTTAACTATTATTTTCCTTAGGAGGCCCATTTTGGACCTCAAAATTTCTCCAATGACTTTTTTCCCATGAATTATTCATTGTCCTAACTTTGTTGTTTCTCATGTTAAATGATTAGAAATTAAAACACATTGTAGGTAAATAAATAAATTCATTTTTTCAAGTATTTAGCACTTATATGGTTCTTTATTTCTTTGCACTTACATTAAACATTGTATTTTTACATTGTCATTGTTATTATCATTAGACTTGTGACACTTATGCATGGGTGAATCCATGAATCTTAGTCCCACTTTTTGGCAAGTTTGGCATGCGATAATGACTTATGCAAACTCTTGATTGAGGTTTTATCTTGATCGAGGTTGTAAGCCCTCAACCAAGGGCTGAAAATCTCGATTGAGAGTTTTAAACCAAAACTAATTATTTCTGTCAAAGATACCTCAATCAATGGTTTTTAAATCCCTCATTCAAGGTATTTTAAAACCTTGGATGAGGTCTAAACCTTGATTGAGGGCTTGAAAGCCTATAATCCTTCCCCATTTTTTTAGGTTTTCATGGAGTTAGAACTTCTAGGAGGTGAAATCCCTTCATCTATTCTATGGAAGGTGGTGGAATTAGGGCCTATAGATTCATCATTGAATTATCCAATGACATAAAATTTTCTCAGTTTTGATACCATACTATGTTTTTATTTTTATTTTATTTTTTAAAGCTTATACAAACTGTTTTTCTCCTAAGTAGTGAAGAACCCCGTTATTGAATTATCCAATCACATAAAATTTTCCCTTTTTTGATACCATACTATGTTTTTTTTTTGTTGCTAAAGCTTATACTAACTGTTCTTCTCCCAAGTAGTGAACACCCCCATACAAAAATACTTATCGTAAAAACTACATAACCAAAAAATTATTAAAATATATGGGTTCTCCATGGATGTTTCCTTTTCAAAAGGGTATTTCTTGTTTTTCATTTTATGTTAGCAAGAGGAACAAGTCATTGGGAACACAAAGGCATATAAAATGAAGTTGAAATATTAATTTGTTGGCTTCAATAAATAATAATCATAAATCATTTAAAAAAGAAAAGTAGGTTGCATTGCATTATGTGTAGATTGTGTTGTAGTGAATTAGTGTTGGGAACAAAAATTACTAGTTAATTTTTTCGGAAATTTGCAAGGATAAAACACCTCAAACCCATGCACAATATTTAGCTAGAATGCTTGCACATGCCCATGATAGCACAATGTAACTTGTAAGTCCAAGTACACAACATAAATGACACTATCATTCTAGTGCTTGTACATCAACAATTCTTTATGATCAACACTCATTTATGCACAACTCTCGTAGGATTTAGTTAATCTCTAACTCTATTCTTTATCATGACCAAATAATTTTTCTTTCCTATCCTATGTGGGTACAAATTCTTTACCTAATTCCCATGCAATTATGGGCCTTCTTGGAGTCCATTTTTGTCTCGTTTAGAGGATTCATCTCCTATGGAATCATGCATTTTTTCAATCCTAGACTAAAAAAAGGGTGTGCCTTCATGTTAACCTTTCTAAAGATTTGCAAGATCTTGTGCTTATTAAGGTACATGTCATATTAATGAAACATCAAATCAACTATATTAAGATGACAAAGACATGTTTTTCGTTGCTAGAGTTCAGAGAACGAAGTTTGTGACTATCCAAGCATAGTTACCAACTTGATGTTAGAAATTTGATGAGAACTCCCCAGAGTTTTCATTTTTTTAGAGGTTGCATGTAGTGGATGTTTTTACTCCCATTTGAAAAAGTGGTGCTAGCAGTAGCACCATTTTTTTAAGGTAGTATTTTGACATTTTGAATCTTTTTAGCTATAAAATATCAAATTTTAAAATTCTAACGTTGCTTTACTTTTTTCATTTTTTTGTCGAAAATGTTTTTTATTTATTTTCATTTTTTTCAATATTTGAAAAAAAAAAATGTTTTAAACAATATAAAAAAATTGTTATATATCATATTTTTAGGTCATGTTTTTCCATCAAATTATGTTATTAATTGATTTAAGATACCATGTATTTTAAATATAATGCAAAATGTTTTTTTTAACACTTTATTAGCTTTAATTCAATTCATGGTGGATAGTAGCTAAATAACATTATTTTTAAACATTTAGAAAAAAACCAAACATTTAAAAGTTATATATATATATATATATATATGCTTTTGGTCAACCTTTTGTTTAAATGCCATGTCAAATAAAACATTTTTATGGTCATAATCAACCAAAAAAAAGAGAAAGAAAAATAACATTTTAAAACAATTTTTTACATATTTTTAGAGATTTCACATATAAAGCGACAATATTTAATACTATTTTCACTAAAGTAATATTTCACATTAAAATGAAAGACACAATGTAAACCATATATTATAGCATAAAACACATAAAAAAATTCATCATAAAACAACAATATAGAGATATTTATTCTCAATGCAAAATCTCAAAGACAAAACATTACAATATCACTTATCAATAATTTGTCAAGTTAGTCATGTTCTTCAACAAAATCTTAAAACTGATCAATAATATCAACGAGGCCAAACTCAACATTTTTAACGGGTACATCAACATTTTCTTGGACATAATTATACTGTTGCATTGGGTCTTCTATGTTTGCATGTTGTCCAAAGTGATCATTTCCAAACAAACCTTTCAATGGTGGTTGAGTCTCCTTTGGTATTTTTGTCACATGTGTTTCACTAAAATTTCGTTTCTTCAAGCCAACTTCTTGCATTTCAATTAGAAGAGCTTGAATATCATTAACTCTCTACTGAATAAAATTGCATTGTAATGTACATTTTCAATGGATATGCAATTTCTTTTTCTTTGTAAGCAACATGCTAGGGTTGTACCTAACCACCAAATTTATCAAAATTATTCAACAAAATTGTGTAAACAAATATAAATGAAAAATGATTAAGATTGAAGTATATATATATATCATAAAAAATTTCTGAAGTCGAGAACAAATCCAAAACCCAATCTCCTACAATTGAAAATGTATCTATAAGATAATTTTCAATGGATATGCAATTTCTTTTTCTTTGTAAGCAACATGCTAGGGTTGTACCTAACCACCAAATTTATCAAAATTATTCAACAAAATTGTATAAACAAATATAAATGAAAAATG
>SNQJ01S0092713.1:0-12497 GCA_010110895.2 Picea sitchensis | reverse complement strand
GCTAGCCAGAGATTGGGTTAAGGGTTCCTGCTCAGAAAGGAAGGAATCAGAACATCCTGTTCTCTATAGATCTCAATTATTTTTCATAAGTGTGCTAATCAGAAATAGGGTTAAAAGTTCCTGCTTAGAAAGGAAGGAACTAGATGGCCTTGTTCTCTGCTAGATAGAGTTAACTATCTTCTGCATTACTGTTTTCATGAAAGAGTGTTAGTACTGAAGTCTCTGTTTGAGAGTAAGGGTCCTGTTCTCTGGTTGCAGAATAGTTTTTCTTTCCCATTGCAAGTGTTATTCTAATGTAATCCAGGATTCTTAGATTAATCTTTAAGATCTGCAATAGGGAAGTTGCTTTCCTGTGATTTAATTCAAAACTTCAGTTTACTCGAGCAAGTGTGATTAGTATAGGTTTCTTTACTACAACTCTAAGTTGTTTTTGGAATTGAGCATATATAGTGCGTGGTTATCTTTGAAATAAAAAGACTTCCCTGGGTTGATAATTTATGTATCACTTGATTGTTTGAATCAATTAAGAAATTATAGTGACCAACACCATTTTCCTTCCAAAAGCTTGCTAATGTGGTGTGTGGTGGATGTGTTAATAATGTATCATAATGTGGTGATAGAGAGGGATTTTGTATGTGCAAGTGGAAATTTCTAGTCATGTGGTCTCTTCTCACTCCATATCTGCAACTTAAGGGCCTCGAGACATCATCTCCTTAGTTATCCCACAAAATGGGGATAACATATGGCTCCTAATTGGGGACATGTGCTCTCCATAGAGTGCATGAGAACTGAAACATATTTTGGTAGACATGTGCCTGCATTGAAACAAAAAATCATAAAATATAGGGTGGTTTTATCACCCTTCATCCATATATGTCAAAATCCAAATGAAAACTAATCTAGAAAATAAACGTTTAGCATTTTTTCAAAAATTTCTAAACTATTATGAAATCAATATGCAAGTAGAGAAAAATGAAAAATGAAATATGAAATGCATCTAAACCAATATGAGCAATCCATATTCAAATCCAAGGAAAGCAAGATGAACTGGGGACCTACCTACTTACTTGGGGCCCTAAAGATCAGGAGATAGATTATGTCATGTGAAGTCATACAACGAGTGCAACTAGTTGATCATCCCATGAAAGTATCTCCCCATGTGCTTGATTATGTAAAAGAACAAAGATAAGTCAAGCATGTAATGATCATGAGCATAAATAGATATATAATCAATTGTGAAATGAAACTCATGGAGATGGGTGGGAGGGAGAAAATCATGTTGGAAAGAATGTCCACAACTATGATCATCCAAGGAATCCTGCTTGAAGTGATAGCCACAAGCTCGATCAACCTATATTTGAAAAGGACTATCATATATAGATGACGGTTCATATTCATTCATGCACAAAGATCCATTTCTTTGAGAGGATATGAGAGGTTGGAAGAAGACTGCATGGCTTCTCAGAGAAGAAGATATGCAGAAAGGGACAAACTTAGATATAAAAAAACGCATACTATTCATCTATGAATCCCTATAGAAATATTCGATATGAAAATACTTCCTCTTTGTAGAGTGAACCTATTCTCACTCTGAGAAATACAAGTCCTGGTATTCCTCCAGAATTGAGGATGAAGGTGTTTGATAGTCTTCATACAACAAGTATGCATCCCCAAAAAGATATGCATCAAAAGTCCCAAGGGATGACTAAAAATCATCCTGAAAATGTTGTGATCGGTCATCCTAAAATAAATTTTTAATCATTTCATCATCAAGTTTCCTAACATATGAATCATACATACATGAAAAGTATTCTTCTGAAGATGACAACTTGAACCCATTTTCTTGAGGGCTACCCGCAATATCATAAATGGGGTCTCTATAAAAAATGAGATGACAAAAATCCCACCTGCATATACAAGTCTATATGAAAGTGTATATATGATCATCAACCATATCCAAAGGTTCTTTCATAAGATCATTAGAATTTATTAAAATTATCATCTCTTTGTCTTCATGTGCAGCAAGAGTAGTGGCATGGGTGGCTTTAGCGGGATCTTCAAATTCTTCATCATTGAGGCTAGTTGCTTCTTCAACATCATGAATAGGAGGAGATCATGATCATACAACCTCAAGTTCATCAAGTGGGATAAAATATAATGATGCCTCAACATGTTTCTCTTCATCGGGATTCTTTTTTCTCTTCACGGGCATGCTCTTCCATCGCCTCTTCATTACACGAGGCTTGATCCTTACTGCAAAGTGATTTATTTTCATTTTTTCAAAAGGATATGTCATATCCGATGGATACTCTAACACTTGTTCACTTACACAGTCATGGAATAAAGTATCATCAAGTTATTCAAAAGGGTCATGACTCATCATGTTCTCTTCTTGATGTTCAGGAAGAGCAGAGGCCTTGATGTTTTGATTAAGTGAAAGGAAAGATATGAGCACTTTGTCTTCATCAAATGTCTCATCCATATCTTCAACATGAGAAATTTATTTAGGATGTTCTTGGTAACTTTCTTCACATATTTTTCCTTCAAGCACTTCTTCATCTATTGTCTCATCATTGACTGGAAAACCTTCTCTGTAAAGAGCATGTTTGAGCTCTTGGAAAGCATCTTGCAAACTCTAAGCAGATGGTTGATAATGCTTGAGAAATTATTCAATGATCTTTGTAGAATAAGGGATACTCTTTGGATTACATGAGTGTGAAATCCAACTCCTTTGACTTGATTCCAGTGAAGATACAAAAAAAATCATCAGCACATATTCATGTAGCACATTTAAGATTGAAGCATAATTCATATAATTGATGACATGGGTGACTTCTAGAATTGGGTCTCCATTAAATTTAGGGAAACTTGTCTTCCACTCCAAGGAACAATGATTTGGATATCCAAGGATATTTTGAATATCCAAAGAAGGATATACTTTATGGAAATATCATGGTAAGTCTCGTGAGGCCATGGTTCCATTACTTAGGTTAATAAATTAATGGAGTATCCATATGAGATCGAGCCTCATCAAAAGATGGAAAATGGGAAACAAGGAAAGATGGGTTCTGGGAAGGTGGAGTCACCAGATGAGCCTCAAGAAGAGCTCATCAAAGGTGGAAGGGGAACGTCCTTCAAGTGGAGTCACCAAGAAAGCTAGGAAATTATTTGGGATAGCTTGCCAAAATGTCATTAGGGTTCATAAGGGGATTCAAAATCCTCCCCGACAATGGTGCCAAAATGTTATCATGAAAGTTGTAGGTTGGGAAAATCTTGACCCAACCACCAAATGGCAACAACTAAGATAGAACCTATCCATTGTCACCTTAGGAAGGCGTTCCCATCAATTTAGAGATGATAGATTCACCTCAAGGGGGAATATCACTGACCCTGGGGGGACTGAGATGAAAAGTGAAGTGATGAAGGAAGGTTCCCCTATATTTCAAGGTATAAGATACAGAAAGGCTTGGGAAAGTTTCTAAGTGGTAGAAAATGGTTTCCAAGAGATAAGAACAGCTGTGAAGAATGTTGTACCTTCCCAAGACACAAGAACAAGACAAGCATATATGTATAATGTTAGGTGGACAAGAAATTTAATCTTGGTGTCCCTAATTTCAACAGTAAACAACAATGTATATCAGAAAATAAATAATTATTAAATCTTCCAAACAAATGCTAAAATTCCATTGAAAGATGCTAGAGATAAGTTAGGTAAACACTAGTGATATTCAATTATGAGAGCACAAGACTTTAGAAATGAAACAAGGTTTTAATAAAATATGTTTGCAGAGATATTTTGCAGCCTTATGTATATAGAATTTTTTTTGTTACAGAAGTAAATTAAACCACCAAAATTCACAAAAAATCCACCCAAAAATTGTGTTAGACCAAGTAGATAAAAGTGGAAAAATCTTAGCTAATTCTCACAGTTGAAAAACAAGTTATGAGTGAAAGAATGTTAGGGTTTTTGCAACCCTAATGGATGAATATGAAAGTTTCTAACAGAATCAAGAAAAAACTCTCTATAGGGGACACCCTAGTGTCCGAGAGGTTCTCTAGGCACAAGAAACAAAACCCAAATTGCAAAAAGTTAACATGGTATAAAGTCACATTTTCCAATGCACTATTTTATTTCTCCAATGCAAAAATATTGAGATTAGTGCCTTTAAAATTGGGTGAATGGGATCTTGGATTAAAGAGTTATATCAGAAAATTCCTTAGGGGTTTAAAATCCATTTTACTCCCTAGGGTATGCCAATCAAACTTAGAGTAAATCTAAGAGGGTATACACATCATATTCCTCCTAGCAACCCTTGCAAAATAACTTGTTAACTTTAGCAATTTAGTTGAAGATTAATGGAGGGTGTATCCAACATAATCCTCCTAGGGTTTCCAATAACCATAACCATGAAATAGAAAGAAACAATTAGCAATGCATATTTTTCCTTACCAATTCCAAGAGAGAGAGATCAAAATCCTGGTTTCACCAAGAAAATCACCATTCAAAATCAAGACAACAAGCTTCCAAGAGTTGTGTCTTACTTATATCCATCCATTCATCAAGAGATATGACCAAAAGACATTTCACAAGAGAGAAACACCATATTTCCAAAGAATAACAAAAATTTCAGCCAAGTACTTCTCACAATGGAAGAGCTATGTTATGAAATTAGATCACATGATCTCTATTTATACAAAAGTCTTAAAACATAGTTTGTCCACTTAGAAAGGGTAAAAAATAATATAAGGGGTCATCAACCCTTATCTTAACCATTGCATCAAACAATAATATTTAATTTTCACTTTAACACAATAGAAACCCTAAAAATGAGATGATGTCACCCCTTTAGGGAACATTTTGACACTTTGAGAAATTCGTTGGAGGAGAAAATGGAGGTAATTGGGGATCCTTGAGCCTCCTCATCATGTTCTAGGGTCAATCCATGTCTCCTCCAATCAAAATATTCCAAGTGTCAATGTGCAATGGCTCCGCCACCAAATCCCCTCGAGCATGACATCAAGCCTCAAAATGTGACTTTTTTCCTCTCCTAGGCAAGTCGTTTAGGTAATAGGAGCTAGTTAAGATCCTCCATGCTGCCATGTAAGCCTCCAAAGGAATGTCTCTATGATCCAGTTTGTGGGCCTAGAACATCCAACCTGTGTGCTTCTTGGCCCATGGAATCCCAAGCTAGGATTTTTCTCCCAAAAATAGCCACCAAGAAAGGTCCTGCAAAACAAAAGGGTACGACCTCCAAAGATCTCAATTCAAAGATATCATGAAAAGTGTAAACCACATATAATAAACAACGCACCTAAAAATGTTCTTCAAAGATACCTCCTAAAATTAAACAAATTCTCAAATACCCTATACAATTGACCAAGTTTAAGTACGGGAGGGGTGTCATAAAAGTTCTATTCGGTAGACCAAAACCCTCAAGTAGGGGATGCTCCCAAGGATGGCTCTTCAAGGTTATGTAATGGATAATGAGGTGGAAAGGGATTTAGAATTCATAGGTCAATTATTTTCATGGCATACAAGGGATTTTATTATCTTATTTATGGGTGCCTTTGTAGAGGGTGTGTGGCACCTTCGTTTGCGATGCACTTTTTCCAATCCCATATTCTTGATGTTCTTTATTTATATTTGTTTCATGTTTTAAGGAACAAGTTGAAGGCCACTTTCATGTCTTGGTGTCCATATAAAAACAATGTCATTCACAAATACCTCGCGCAAATGAGAAGGTTTGCTCGTGATGAGAGCCCCTTTCTCTCAATTGTGTAACTGAGAAACACTACCCTAGCTTGGTGACTAGATGATAGTAATTTCATACCACTAAATCCCCATGATCATTATAGGTCGGATCATGATGAGACCTCCCGTCCTCCAACTAACCCCTTAAGCATTAACTACCATTTATTTTTGTAGGTCCCCTGTTTCTTATTGAGAATCATTTCATTGATTTCTTGGGGATCCCTGGGTGAATCTTCTAGAAGGTCTATATTTAGTCTTTTATCCTTTTATCCAACAACAATCCCTCTTGGCCTTCATCCCCTTCTTCCAATGAAATGATGCACATTCCCTTCTTGGGTGACTAAAGTAAATGGGCCTAGAAGAGGGCAATATGAAGGGAATATAATGAGAGGAAAGTGTTAAGTATTGTCAAGAATGGTATGATAAACCCTAAAGGGGCCCCTAGTCACAAACATTCCCCAAAGGTTGGCCACTTACTAGGAAATATATAACACTCACCAAGGTGAAACAGGGCCAAAATCATAATGTCCAAGAAAGTGTTATATAATCAAAATAATATTAAATACAACATGTTTAAATGCCTCAAATATTAGGGTGATTACCTGCTACAATACCTGACTTGTACCACATGGAGAAAATGATCCAGATTATTTTCAGTAAGAAATGAGAGTGAAGATATAATAAATAAATTCACAGAGATATCGCAGATATCCAATAATATAACAGAAATATATCAGAGATAAAACCAGAAACACAGAAATACAATAATACATGATTTCTATTAATGAAAGAAATGTACAGAGATTGTAAAATATACAGTGAAAGACTCGCTAGAATGGTGGCAGCTTATCTCTGAGAAGAGATGTGACGGCTACTCGCATTCGCAAGAAGATGATTACAATGAGGCTTTGAATGCCTTTTTACAATAAACCGGAATTCTAAAAACCCTATACATCCAAAAACCTAACCCTAGGAGATAAAGCGCCAAAAGTCATGTGGGCCCCGTTTGGGTAAGTTAGTACATCAACTTCCCGGGATCGTAACGTTTGCATACGATATCCGTTTTAGGCATATGATAGCCTGTTGGAAAGATATAGTAGAGGAGATTCATTTTGGGGGAGAAAATATTCCTTTGGATTTCATTTATAAGCTCGATATAGAAAACAATTAATTTAGGCCCTCAAAATAACCCTGGAAGTTAAAACTGCTAAAAATAGTAAATTGCCAAAATTGCCAGAAAATTGTTTTAAGCCAGTTGGAAAAGGTGGGTAGCCACCGATATCCACCTGGATTACAAAAAAACATTTTCCTTCTAGAAGTTTGTTGTTGTGGTGGATGCACTGACAATGGATCAAAATGTGGTGATAGAGCGGGATTTCATATGTGGAAGTGGACATTGCTAGTCATGTGGTCACTCAACACTCCATATATGCAACCTGAGGGCCTTGAGACATCATCTCCTTAGTTATCCCACAAAATGGGGATAACACTTACTAAAGGAAAAGTGGAAACAATTGGCATCCCCCAAATTGTGACACCAGAGGAAACATGCATGTGTGGTTTAGGTCCAATGGAACTTAAGGTTAAGGAGGTGGACATCACTGGGATTCCCTATATCACACTTATCGATGGGCTTGAAGGCTCATCCACATTGGAAGAAACACTTGGGCCCGACATGATGTGAGGGTTACTAAACAAAGAAAAAGTTTCACTAAAGTATTCTCTAACCTAGACAAGTAAAAGGCTATTAGGACCAGTCAAAGGAGGTTTAAAATTGTGTGGAGGAATTCCGTCGACCAATTCCACTTCAAAAAACTCACTCTCCTCGAACCTTCTATCAGACTCTTGGAATTATTTCTCACCTACTTCACATCGCTTAAGAGGTGGTTGTTCCTTTATGAGATGATTTTTCAGCCATGGTAAATAAAATATGTCAAAACCAAAACACAACTTTACCTAAGGCCAATGTAGACTTGAAACCAAAGAGAACACCCCTAACAAATCTAGGCCAACAACAAGAAAACCAATGGCTCAAGGTGCCTTCCAAAAACCAAGCCTCTCGAGGAGATGATGTACCTACAATATTGGCTAGCAAAGGTGTGAGGAACAGTTACTATAATCTATGTGAAACAATCTTGATTGGTCCAAGTACCCTTTATAAAGGCAGGCACCCTCCGAACGAATTTAGATTTTTATTGAATGTCTAACTTGGGTACCACAAGTATATCTCACCAGTAGTCACCTATGTAACTACTTAAGAGTTTCCACTAGGGTTACCACCTCACAGTTGATGAGTGAATGAATAATTGCAGGTCTCATTACATGTAAGTGCAGTGTAACTAATCCTAAAACTTTGAAAGTGCTACGTCACAGGGAGGTTTGGGCACTAAAAAAACCCTTGTATACATTTTATTTGAAGCAATCTAGCAAACACCAAGACAATAAGAGAGGGGTAGTCACCCTACTTTCCCCAATGCAACCTTGTGATTTACTCCTATTTTAGAGAAGGCTCCTAACACACTTGTTGTAAAAATTTATTTTAATGACTTCTAGGCTCCATTTTGTGTCCTTGGAGAGTTAACTCTCCTATCCTGCACCAAGGCCCTGAATCCTATCTAATTTTGGTATGATAGAAAGAAAAAGATTCTACTTGATTTTAGATTATGTGTTCTTTTTCTTGTGTTTTTTTTTAAGTCAAAGGACTGGATGAAACTTCAATGGTTCTAGACTATTTCCAATCCAAAGCAATGAAAATAATGCAAATGCAATGATGCAATCTTTTCACTTTCAATGAATTCTAGCTAAGGAAGGGAAGATAGATCTTCCTTTGCAAGTTTTTATTTTTCAATGAAAAAACAACATCACAATCATGCAACAATCATGCACGACAAGCTAAGAAAATAACAATATCCTTCAACCAAACACACTAATGCACTTTTGTATTCTAATGCTCAAATGATTTTATGCAAGCAAATTTTGTTTCGTTTGTTTTGTTTTTTGTTTTCAATTAAGATGAAAAAAGTTTCCTAAACTAATCAAGAAAAACAATCTACAAACTGGAAACAAACAATTATCAAGAAAGGGTTGTAAGATATCAATATTGGTGCTCCCAAGCACACTCTGATGTCTCATTTGGAATCAAAATCCAAAACTTACATTGTGATATAGAAATGCAAACCAAATGCAAAAGGGAACTCACAAACTAGTTCCAAAGGGGGAAAAGACACAACCAAATATGAAAATATATGTTGGGTATGTTTCCCAGATATACACTTCATTAGACAACAATCACATGTGAATAAGTAGACCCAACAAAACACTCCAAAATCCTCAAAATCACTTCAAATGAAAATGGAGAAAAAGAGGCTCAAAAAACGTGAGGATCGGGACTATGAAACCACCTATAAGCTCACAACACCAGATAAATCTAGATCTGATTAAGGAAAATATGAAAAACAATAACCTATAGGGGGGGTCATGACCCAACATGTATGTAATTGGTGACCATCTATAGGAGTTCACATATGAACAAGTATGAAACATGTGACCAGTCACTCTAGTGTGAACTACTCAGGCATGTTCGTCTGCAAAATTTTGGAAAAAATCCAAGATCTAGCCCAGATCTGACATATCTAAAAGATCTTCTCCCTGAAGGAGGGATAGGGAAGAAAATAGACTATTGGAAAGTTTCAAAAAATAGAAAATCAAGGGGAAATCAAACTATAGAATAATCAAAGATTTTTCCCCAGTGGAGTCGCCAATTTTGTTTTGGATAAATCCAGCCTACAGATAAGCTAGACCTCCCTTGGATTTTCCCTTGATCCAAGACAGATAGCGGGGATATAGCCTATATTTCTAAATAGCTTTCCCTAGATCCAAAAAAATGTTCCTTTTATGCTAATAAAGAGTAGAAATGGATATATTTTCACTGAAGGTTTTCCTCACATATCCTCAGCTAGTGTAGTCCTTGTTGGAAATGTTTAACAGGTAGCATATGCTTGTCATTGATGGCAAGTAAATCAATGAAGATGGCATGAGTATAGGAATAATGTAACAGACGGGCACCAAAAGTATTTTGGGAAGACACTGTAGAGCAACCTTGATAAGATCAGAAGACATAGTGCAGAGGATGTTTGGTATGTTTTACACACTGTGTATGCTTGTCATTGATGGCAAGTACAACAACGATGATGGCTTGAGTACAACAGTGATGATCAGCAGCGCAGTGATATTCAGGAAGACTAGGAATGCAACAATTGTATAAACGCAACAATCCTCAGTCATCAAATCGAGGATTGATCTAAACTGTTGATCAGGCATGATGAAGTCCCGTAAAGTTTGTGCATCATTTCTAATCATTGGATTCCATCCAAAATTCCCGACAGAATGAGGTCCGTCGGATTTGAATATAGACAAGAAGAGCATGTTGAAGAGGAGGATAGATCTCAAATGTTAGATCTGAGCACAGGGTCCGACCACCCTTGGATCGAGGAGAACCTGGACGATCTTTAAAGTGAAAGGAGTAGAGGGCTCACAAAATCCCGAAAGCAGGAGGACCGTCCATCTCAGGGGGTTATGTGGACCGTTGATCCGACTCCCTATCAGAGTTTTGGGGATTGAGAGTTGGAGATGACAAGTAATATCATCCACAGGAATCCTGATTTCGTGATATGCAAAATCGCGACGTAATCTGAGCCGTCAAATCAAGATCACATCTGGACCGTCGATCTGACTCACGTCAGCAAACCACGTCAGTTAGGAACACGTGGCACAACCAGGTAATGACAAGTGTCAGACTGATTCAACATGCCAAGCACATGTAAGTCCTGATCGAGGGTGACACATATGATGTACTAACATGTGTGGCGTCGGACTTACACCATGTCGGAGTTTGAGGTCGCGTGTTGGGAATGTCAAAGAAACAATGCAACGAGATCGATTTGTGATATGCAAAATCACAACTTAATCGCGGCCGTTGAATCAAGATGGGATGTGGACCATTGAGCCAACTCCATATCAGAGTTTTGTGAATCGTGACATAGAGAGACAAAGATTACACCATGTCGGAGTTTCGAGGATCGCGTGTTGGAGATGTCAAAGAAACAATGCAACAGGAATCTCGATTTCGCGATATGCAAAATCACAACTTAATCGCAGCCGTTGAATCAAGATCGGATCTGGACCATTGAGCCAACTCCATATCAGAGTTTTGTGAATCGTGACACAGAGAGACAAGAAAACAACGCAACAAGAATGTCGAAATCGTGATATGCGAATTCGTGATTCAATCGCAGCTGTTGAATCAAGATTGAATCTGGACCGTTGATTCCAAGTCCATTTTGGGAATTCATGGATTAGGATTTGGAAGTGACAAGAACATTCACCACAGGAATGTCAAATTGTGAAATGATCTGAACCGTCAGATCAAGTGTTGATCAGGACCGTTGATCCCACACCATTTTGGGGTATCGGGGATTGCGACTTGGAGAATCGAGATGCCTCATCTCCAGACTCACAAAATGCGAAATCACAAAAGTGCCTTATGCATAAGGCTGTGGTCACAACCCTTGGTCACATCAGCGAGAGATGGAGGAAAGAGCTAGAGCAACCAAGCTCTGTTTCAGGGATCACGACTGGGAATGTCGAGATGCATGGTCACACGAATGCCGAATTGTCGAATGCCAAAATGCCGAAATGAATGCAAAATCCCATGGAATCAATCCAATGATGTAGGTGAACATGAGCATGATCGAAGGGATAATATTGATCCTCTCAGTGTAATTGCTAGAAACCATTGATGGTTTCTACCAGAGGATGCGAAGAGACTTCTGTGTGATTTTCAGAGGAGCTGAAGAGTTACAAGGAATCTGCCAGTGGAATGAAGACGATTCGTGGAGGAAATTGGCAATTGGATGAGGGTTTGAGCCTGTAACTGAAACAGAAAGGATAAGCTCGATTATGCCAGAGAAGACGAATAGTCTCAACTGCCAGAGAGAAAAAGGAATCTTGGCATAACACCTAGTGATGATAGACATAGGGGTTGAACTGCCAGAGAAGTTGAAGAGTCACGATGATGATCACGCAGAGCACTTGAGATGTGGAGGATATTGGCGCAGTATGAGCATGCAGAGGAATGGAAAATATTGCATGCACAAGATGCACAGAAGCCATAAATACACGGTATAGAGAAGAGTTCAGGTTATTGTTGCTCTGGGAGTTTGTTGTGGTTGTTGTTGGTGAAAGCGATTCATGTGTGAAGAAGGAGGAGAGTGCAGCAGCTGAATTGCTCATAAGAGGAACTACGTAGTGAATGGACATGGTGCACAGAGCATAAAAAGAAAAAGAACAGACAGCGCAAGTCATGTGTGCAGAAAGGCAGTGAGGCAGATAGAGAAATGAAATGTAGCATAACAGTGATGAGTCTGGTAAGCCATTGTTGAACATCCTATCATTGTAATAAGTTTCAGTAAAAAAGATTCATATTCTAGGGAGGTTGGGAGCTGCTAGGGAGGATTGTTTTCCTCAGAGGTTCAAGTGGGTGCTTGAACACAGGGAATTGTAGCTTCCATCTAGTTGTAGTCAGAGAAACCAGGGTGGCAGGGTGGTGCAAGGGAGAACTCTTGTTCTCTTTTATACAGGTTGGTGCCTCTATGATTGGAAGTTGGTGTTGGAAACACTCAAGGAGTTGATGCTTCCTTCTAGTTGGTGCTAGAGAAACCAGGGAGTTGGTGCTTCCTTCTAGTTG